>VZTB01001268.1:653538-666277 GCA_013397245.1 Thryothorus ludovicianus
TATAATACAGCCTAATTAAAAACATCTTCCTTGAAAACAAGATTAACTACACAGAGAATTGATACTTAATTGATTTATAAGCATAATTATGACTTTACTGTATGCTTGGGTTCCTGTATTGAGTATATATTAAGTCCAGCATTATGCAGTGGTATCAATGCTCGACATTATCCCTGCATGCAATTCCTCTTAATTGCATTCCTTAGAGATCATCCTAAATGACCAAGACAGGAGCACCAATACAAACTCCAGACTGTCTCTCTACCCCTAGCAAAGGCTGGTGAGCTGCTGGGGAAATGGGAAACACAGAGAGGGTCCAGGACACTTTGCACAGCAGAGTGCAGAACAGAAAGGCAGGAGAAGCAACTTCAACTACAGCAATCACTGCAAGAAAGAGGAAGAGAATCTGTGTGTACAGACAATGTGATACAAATGTTTTTGTAGGTAAGATGGGGACCATTTCAGAAGATCTGATCTTCTTCAGCATCACATGTAAAATTTTATTCTTAATCGTGCCTAAATGATCCATTTTCTTAACGTTATGACACTATGATCATGTACAGCCATAGAAGGTATTTTTCATATTAGAATTTGATATCTCCAACTGTGAGATATTTTATAGGAAAAACCCCAAAACCACAACAAACCAGCAGAGCTTAAAAAAAACCCGAGAAACTGCAAGAGGTGAACAGATGAAAAAAGCAAATATTTTGGAGGGTAGCTGTGTTTCAATTCTCAGTACACAAATGGGCTGGTATGATGCAGAGTGCATAAAGGCATCATGTTCTCTACATTAGTAGTTAGTGCAGTGAAGAAGTCAATGCCACTCCCTGCTTCTGTCTCCTGCCAACATCAGTATCTCTTCTGACAAATCCTTTTACCAAAGGATATGAACCAACTCCTCTAGTCTTGTAGGACCATTTTTCCACTGTTCTCATCAACAGCCCATTCTCTGTTTTTGTGGACTTAATCCTTCTTGAACTTTATTGACTTAATCCTTCTTGAGCCTCCTGTGCCCAGTATCCCAAACAATGTCTTCATAAATAACATTAGATCTCTCTGTTCCTATTTGCCCAGAAATACTTTGCATGTTGCTACATCCTAATATTACATTTTGCTTTTTCTTTATCATTCACTGATGGCTCTTAGACCTGTGACTAACTGCTAAATTTTATCAAGTTTTGTAATAGATAAAAAAAAGTCTGTTATCTCTAAGCAATCTCTAGCCTTGTTTTTCTATTTAGTCCATCATATCATGAAGTTTTTTATGTACAATATATCAATTCTGTGCTGATCAATCTTCTCATCTTTGGTAATTTCTGGTTTTGTTATTTAAAGTCAGTAGTGGGATTAGTAGTACCAAAAATGATGTCAGAAACTGCATGCACAAATAACTTTGAGCTCTGTCTTGTTACTACTATATATAGAGTTTTATTTCCTCACTAAGCAGTGGGAAGATGTGGAATGGAACATGTGCAATCAATTATTCATTCAACACTTTTTCTGGAGAAAACCAGATCTAAGTCTTCAGCAAGAGTTTTCATTAGAGACACTTTTTCCAATGGATTGAAATTGATCTCTAAGCAGACCATTTAGTCAGCTGACAGTAGACTTGATTTTCTTAACTACCTCTCATGAATGATAAGGAATAATTCAGGGATTCTCCAGATTCACTGACTTAACATTGAAAATCACTCCTCTTGCAAAAGCCTCCAAAAAGCATGATCAGCCCAACTGTCTGGTAAAGGATCAAAAGAGAAAAAAAGCTGCAGAACAAGTAAACGTGGTCAGTAAGAAGCAGAAGAAACAGGACTGTCAGACCATCAAAAATGCAGACATAAAATGAAGCAAATAGCAAAAAAAAAAGATAGGAGCTCTCGTGATGAGATAATGCAGAGGCCTTTCAAGAAGGAAAAGAACGCAGGCTACGGTGGAGCTAGAGGATGCCACAGGCAGGCCAAGAGGATGTTTTTCAGAAGTAATTAAGTTTTTTTGATATTCGCCTATTGACACTTGCAGTTACTCCTTTTTGCATTACACCCTGGACTCTGCCCTGTCCAAAGGTTTTGCTACTTTTGCTACATGATTCAGGCTGCCAGTAAGAGAAGCTTTAACCTCAAATTAGCTTTAGATGTGTCTTGCTTTTGTGATCTGAAAATAAGAAAGTCTTATGACTGAAAAGTCAAATGCTTCACTGAAAAAATCTGTTATTCTGTCTCCTGCTGTGCACCAAACATCAGGGCTGCACACACTGACATTGAGCATATGTCTGAAGAGCAACCAGCTGTGCTGTGGAGGGGACTGATGAATTTTCTTTCTTCAGCCCTGAAACACTGTATGTTAGATGACCTGGATTTGTGGGTGCCTGTTAACTTTGCTCAAGCACCCACTTTCTATTTGACACTTATAATTAATTGAGTGTCTCCCTGAAGGACAGAACCTCAGGCCAAGTCATCTTTGTCAGGTCTTGTAGCCTTAGTTGAGGATTTCCTTTGCTTCTGGCTCCTCTGGTGATGCTTGTCCTGCTGTTCTGTCTCCTCAGCTCTGGGGCTGCCAGCACCGAGTGGTCCCAGAGGCAGCAATTCCTGCAGCAGCTTTGGGGAGAGCAGCAGCTGCAGCAAAGATTTCACTGGGGTGACAGCAGCACTAACGGCTTCAAACTATGCTTTAGAGAACACTTCTAGTTTAGATCCTTTTCTGTGGTTATTTGTTATGAAAGTGAGGCATAACTTTATATCCAGCTGTTACTTATAGTAGGAACAATTCAAGAAACAGTATACATTTTCTGTTTTGTGGTAATTATGAGATGGTTGTGGTTATTTTTGAATTGGTTTGTTTCTTCAATTAAATGTGTTAAATTCAATGGTATCTGAGCAGTATGCAGCTAGGAAATAATGTGGCATATAAAGAATGAGCTATTCACTGACCCTTAAAACATATGGAATTGCTTTTACTCAGTTCTTCGCTGACCATGGCTTTTATAATGAGAGAATGGAACTGTGCAAGTCATTACTGGATTTACACATTAAGATGTTAACAAAATGAAAATAGATTTTAGACGAAGATTGTTTTCTGTATGGACCACCTTGTCCTTGCTTGAGACATTTTTCCTAAGGAAATTATTTTCTGCATGCATGAAAATGAAGATTTAATTTTTTTTCTTGTAACATTAACATGAAAGACTAGGGTGTGCACATGTGCATAATATCATAAATTGTGGAGTGTGCCGCTTCACAAAATCCACAATCATGCCTTGGAGCCCTGAGACTGCCCAGATGGATGCCCAAGATGTGTCAGCCACATTCATATTTAAGTAGATCATTGTTAACACCTCCACCAACATGTTCAGGCCTAACAGAAGCAAAGTCTTGCTCATATACGAGTAATATCTAACCTTTATTGCTAAAACAGATATTTCAGCTCTTCTGACTACATGTAATGATAACCTATTTACCTCTCAGGTCTATGTTCCCAAATACATATATAGAGTTAATCTGATTAAAAATGCTGATACCCCAAAACTTTATGTTTCCTCAGAAAAGATGGAGAGCCTTCCTGCACCATACCTCTTGGACCAAGAAAGAATTTTATCTTTATTTCACTATCACTTTTAGTAAAGTACAAAAAGAAAGGTTCACAGTAAAATCTAGTTTTGCTGCTCCTCCCAGGAAAATGGCATGGCAACAGTAATAACAGCAAATTTAAATTCAAACCTATTAAGGAGAAATTTCTTCCTATCAGGTGACAATTTCTCTGATTCTCACCTGCTTAGTTATATTTTACAAAAGAATTATCTTCTGAAATTGCCTTCCAGTTATTTCACTCTTTCTCATTTGCACCATCTATGGTTATCTGAATACATGTGAGGACAATTTCTGAAAATTACTTGAGCTGAATTTCTATCCCAGGAGGAAGGTCTGGAATATACTGTCTGGAAGAATAATTCATTCCAGGAGAAAGAAAGGAATGTTTTTTTTTTAAGAAATTGTATTTACTGTAGGACAGCTGATACAAAATACTTGAAACCAAGAGTAAAATGTGGTATGTCAAAATATTGCAGTATCAGCAGAACTGCTAAGTTTTTGTTGTCCTAACTTTTGTGATTGTATAATTCTAAGACATTTTGAACTGACTGACATGAAAAGGGACTGTTTCAGGGTAGGTGGGTAAATAAACAAGAAGCAAATGCAATATTCATGGCAAAGGTTGCACCTCTCATTGGATGTGCTGCCTCAGGTGAGGCTGCTAGCACTGCACAGGAAGTGATCTCATCTGTAGATAAGGATCATGAAAACCATTCCATGGTGCATCTTGTCCACACATGATCAGCAGCTGTCTGAACAGAGATGATCAACACCTTGGGAAGTCATTGTTCTCACATGCTTCCCTTTGAAAATCCTGGATAAACTTTGATTTGTCCAACTGCAATTTGAATTCATCCAGTATTTCCTAAGGAATATGATATACAGTTAAACACTCATGACAAACATGCCCATAGATAAAAGGTAAAATAAAAATGTCAAATTTAGATAAAACACAGATAAAAAGTAAACCAAAAAAAGTTAAAAAGTAAAATATATAAGCCATCTATAATACTGTATACTAACATATAGCAACATACATATCCATAGTAATACTAATCTATTAAATGATCTGTTTTAAATGTTCCAAGTGTTTTTCCTCCAAATCTCACTGCAGTCAAGAGGAAGTATGGCTTTAATGAGCAGAACTGCAAAATGTGAGTGTGCTAAGATCCTGAGCTGGCTTTGAAAAGAGTCTGCCTAGGAATTCTTTTCCAAAAGAAGACCAAAACTATTTTAAGCACAGAAAAAGACAGGTTTTTAACAAAAGTAGTAGTTTTTGTTGGGGCGTTTTTTATCAACTGGAAGAGAAATTAAAAGATTTTTCAGGTGTTCTCATGAGCAAGCATGTCCTTGCTTCCAAGCTAATCAACAACTTTCTGAGTCACTGGCTAAGCCCTGGACTAGAAGGCTCCTCAAACCCTCTCTGAGGAGTAACTCCAGCTGTCTGCTCCAAGCCTCTCAAACACTGACTGCTCCAGGCCCCTGCATTCACATAAAGGAGCAACCTTGTGTTTCTGTGCCACAGAGTTCACTTTCCTTAGTATATTTCAATTACACAAATTTGTAAGAGTCAAATAAAATGAACACCATGACTCAAAAATAGAAATGGAATTAGAAATCCCTCAAGAACCTTCTAATTTTTTTTTAATCTAAGACCTGAAAACCTTGTGCATTGAAGAGAAGGGGCAGGGGAAGCTTGAAGAAGGATGGAAAGAAAGTTTGAAATGGAAAATAATGACTGTGTCCTTTTAATTCTGGTGCCTCTGAAAAAAGTTACAAATAAATATTAGAAGTATATTGTTCATGTTGGTCTTACAAATGATAGAGATTTTTTTTTTCATTTAAAGGCTTGTATTTTGCACTAAAATGCCTGCCAGCTGCCAGCTTCTTAATAGATACTTGTTAAAGAGGACAAGGTCTCTTGTGGTTTGTTTCTCCACAGAGTAAGACATCTTAATTGCACTGGGGTTCTCAAATACTTTGCTTTTTTGATAAAACAAACAAAAAAAAGCAATTAAAAATCAAACAACAACCCTGTCTCTTTTGCACTTATTACTACCCAAGAGCTGTTTTGGTTGTAGTTCTTCTAGAAAAATGACAGTGAGAATAGAATGAGAATTGGCAATGAAAGAAAAACAAAGCCAGCAAAAAATCAGCAGAAAAAATTACAAAATTTGCTAACTTTCTAAAATTCTTCCACCTAACTTTCAAATGGTAAGGGTAAATAATAGAGCCTCAACTCATATTTTAAAGATCTTGCCACTTTCAGTCAATGGATGGGAATAAACTATACTTTCCCCAAGCTATGCAAAAAGACAGAAAGGAACCAAACAAGCCAAATGTCTGTTTTGTGGATGAGATGGGACAAACAGATGCGTGGAGGCCAGTGGAGCATGTACAGCAAGGATCATGGAGAATAAGGTCCCTGTCTGTGCAACTGAGGAGAATTGTTTTGCATGCATTGATTCGCATGCAAAAGGTGCTCATATCGCTACAGGTTTTAGTAGTGGATTTTTTTCTTCATTTGTTTCTTTAGCATACTCTGTTTTTCTTACTCAGATTAAATAAGTCTTGCATCTGGAACGGCTGTTTTGCTCTCCTGGCAGGTCATTATGAATTCAAGGGCCAACAGGAAAAGAGCATGGCTGCAAACATGCTATTTTGGTCGTGATACCTGAGATACAAATCTAGACTCCCGATTTCACTGCTATTGTAACTTGGAGTTGGCCCCCTGGGGCAAAGAACCTTGTTTTGTTTTGTTCTCTTTTCAGTACTTACTTGTCTGCATTCCCGTTCACAAGACTGTTGTCTTACTCTCTAAAATTGCTTAATTCTAACCAGAGACTGTAACAAACAACAGAACATCAAAGGTGACTAAAGGAGGAAGATCAAACAGCAATTAGTCAATCCCGGGAGCAATTAGAGGACATTGAAAGTGCCCCGGGGAGAGAACAGGACTGAGCTGGCCCACCCTGGTTGAATAGGCGCAGTGGCTTTGATCAGCCTGGATGGGCTAAGGGAGGTCCATTGATAGCCTCAACCTCAGACAACCTGGCTGAACACACCCTCTTGCCTCTTGGTGTACATTGGTATTTAACCCCAAAGTTTGAGAAACTACATCTTTCTGGTGTATTATTTTTAAGCACAAACATCTATATGGAAATATATATATTCTAAATGTCCTGTTAAGTATTGCATTACCTCTAATTTTCCAAAGATCTCTGTTAAACTATTACTCCAATCAAACTACACTAAATTGATTTTGCTCCAGAAAAACGGTTGCATTTCACCAGAAGCTAAGGTCATGATGAATAGAGCAGACCATCCCTGTCCCAGATTGTGTCATGTTGGTGAAGTTGCTCCTGACTCACCCTTTAAGCTTGTGAGGCATCTTGCTGAAGCTGGTCACTCAGGCTCAGCTATTGTTACCAGTGAGGTGTCATTGCCAAAAGACAAGTCAGGTGAGGAAAAAAACAGATTATGCCTGGAGGAGATGTCTGAAGACCTCTTGGCCAGCCTCCTAGCTGAGGTAAGGGCTATTGCTAGCGATCTCTCATAGCAGTCATGGCTTCATCAAATCAAATGAGAATCTCTCAGAAAGAGTATTCCCAGCATTTCCGTGTAACCCATGCCAGTGCCACACTGCCATCCTAGTAAAAAATAATTTTACATAATATGTAACCTAAATTTCTCAAACCACAATTTACAACTATTACACATATACCACTATTATATCATCTGCCACTGTAAAAAATGGCTTTGTTTTATCAATGCTTGTACTTTCTCTTCCAAGTGTCACAGGCTGCTGTTGGATCACAACCTTCACCAAATTTCACCAAATGAAATAAGCCCAGATCCCTCAGTCTGTGCTCACAGGTCATGTACTCAAGGCCACTGGGCATCTTGGTGCTCCTCCTTCCAGCTTTTTGTCATCTCCTTTGATCTGATAAGGCAGAACAGGATGTGTCCTTCCAAGCAGGATCTCACAGGCACCAGCTGTGGTAGAAAGCGTCTTCCCTCAATCTGCTGCCCATTTTTCTCCTGATGATGTTCATCCATTTAAAATTAAGAACAGAAAACATCTACACTGCTCTGGAGAGCTGAACAGCATTTGTTCACCACTACTTCCAGGACCCTTCCTAGTATTTGGTATGCCCATAGCTAGGGCCTGTCCCAGCCAGGAGCAAGGCAGCCAGCCCAGGGCATGAAGCACCTCTCTGAGGACTGGGATGAGCCAAGGCTGGGTCAGGATTTTGACCTGTGGGCTGGGGTTGGGGTCAGGCCCATAAGGGGAACCAGTGTCCAGCACAACCCTGGGAAGCCAGGCTGGAAATGGCAGTTTGGTTAAAAGCAGGTCTGCTTGCCCTCACAGGGGCTCTGGCCATCCCCACAGCAGCTCCCTCTGCCCAGGGACCAGCTCTGCTCTTCCCTGATTGTCCCAGCACCCCAAGAGCCAGGGCCCTGGGCTCAAGGTGCCCAGGATCAACCCAGTACCCAGCTGGGAAGGAGGCACAGTCCCACAGCATTCGTCTGTCTTCAGAGAGGGCATTTGGTTTTATTTAGGATTGTAAGACATGTGGCTAGTGGCTCTGATTCTCTGAGCCCTCCAGGCACAGCTGCAGAACAAATCACAGTCTGGAATCTCTTCTGGGTGAGGTATTTCCTCAGTGTAGTCAAGGGATTAAACTAATAACACCCAATTTCCCGCTATGCTGATATTAAGGAAAATTACTCTGTGGGAAACCAAGAGCTCATTGGTTCAAGCATTTTCCTTTGGGAAAGTCTCTTCAGGGGAGTTTTCTTATTTTCCTTTATCATCTCTGGCAAACTCTCCCATTGTATGTTGGCTGGCCATGTTTCTCTGCATTTTAAGTGGTTTGCCAAAGCAGGTCTTAATATTATTTATTTTCTTATTCAGTATTTTTCTTAGCATATAATTAAAAACACCAGAAGGATAAAACCAGGTTATCCTCCTGATAAATGTTTTACCACTGCTGTGTTACTTGTGAGAGTTGTTTGGAGTCAAACTAATGGAATTAGGTCTAATAGGTCCTTACTGCTCAGTTGGTAAAAAAACAAGCTTATGGTTTATTTTCCTAAATACTAGATAAGGGGTAGGCAAGGTCCATTTCCTGCATGTAACAAACTGTCCCATTGAAAGGGAGGACACATTAAAATGCATTGGCTGAAAGAAAAGAAATATGTGGCAAATATAAGTTACACTGGCTGATTTCAGATACAGTAAGCTTCTTTCCTTAAACATATTCTAGCATCAGGTAGTCTGGTTGAAGTGAAGATTCAAAGATAGCTTGGAAGAAAGCTTTTCCCTTTTTTTTTTGTCAGTCTCAGGAATTTATTATTATAAAGAAACTAACAACACTTGTTCAGCTGTCTGCAAGACACCAGGCACATTACCAGGCACAAAGACACCCAGTACATTCTACAGCTAGGCACACTCTTCTTCAAACATGGAGGGAGCATCTTTTAATTAGACCAGTGAAGGAATAATTTCCTTCAGAAATTCATATTATATTCAGGAAAGGAGAATGGCAGCTTTTAAAGATATCAACATTACTATCCCAACTGAGAGGAAGAAGGATTTGTGAGTATGTGGGGACAATGTCCTCAATCTTCTTTGCAGTGTCAGGAGATATCATAAGCTTTTAAATGCCCATGTTCAGAGAAGTTACATTGCCTCTGACAGGTGTGGCTATGAAGATGCAGTGGTGTTTCAGGAATATTGTATCTGAGTATAGCCTAAGCTTTCCTGGATAGTTGAGAAATGCTTATGAACGAGCATTTATAAATTTTAATAATTGCATTTAGCACAGTTGCTGACATGCCAGCCATCTACTCCATGACATTCACTTTACATGTATAATAGAAATAAAAGGTAAGATTATATGCTTTCAAAACCAGTTTGAGTTTTGTTTCTGCCTTTAAAAATAATGATCACGTGTTTAAATCCCTGTGCTGGTATAGTATCATGAAAACACTTTAAATATAAGTTTCTATGGTGCTTCATTAGAGATTTTGTCAATCTGGTCCTCTTAACTGTTACTGTTACTATTGACGAAAAGGTTCTAATTAATAAACGAGGTCATGATTCAGTGTCTGCTAAAGACAATGCAAAGCATTTTCATTGCCAGGTATCTGAAGATATGTTGAAATGTCTAGAAGGCCTGATTTTATATCCAAATATAGAATGTTAACATGAAGAAACATACCAAACTGAAGAAGATTTGAATTTATATTTCTAATAGCTGAATTTAAAAAAAACTTGAAAGATAAAAGTATTAAATATTTGTTCTTTTAGAAAGTTTTTCTTAGTACCTCAGCAAAGCAAAATCTATAAAGTTAAATCACTGTTATGGAATAAAACCAGCAAGTGGCAGTATTTGATAAAAATTTGTGAGATGGATAGGAAACTTTTAAAAGCAAACGGAAATTTACACTGTATCTCACTATAAGGTAATCACTTCTGTTATCTTTCAGAAAGAAACATTTCTCATTTCCAGCATTTTTTTTTTTTTTTTGTTAGGTCAACTCTTCAACTAGAGAAATTGGAAACAGAAGACAAATTTCCCATGGATATTTATATGCAGGGTCAACAAAAATGACCCTGCACATTTTATAAAAATTCTTCTATAAAAACTGGCTAAGAATAGAAACATATATCAAAACCATTTGGAAGTTTTATTTATCAGAAACCTTCCTTGCCTCCAATTTTGAATAGCATGCAATGAATATTAAAATCATAAAATTACAGAATTATTTAGGAAAAGACCTTTAAGATCACTGAGTCCAACCATAAATGTAACACCTCATTGTTTTGGATTCCGCAGGGCATGAAAAAAGTGATTTATGAGGCATCAATAACATATTAACCAAGAGCCTGGAAGTTGCATGTAACAGAGCAAATGGCAAGAATGTCATTGCACATGTTCCATCCAAATTGCCTAAAGACAGTGAGAATAACTACACACTTTTATTCTCACTATCAGAATTATATGTTACAGATACTTCTGAGGCATAGCACTATAGTCTATCAAGGTCCCAAATGCTAAAAACTTTCCAGAACAATTTTAATTTCCTATAGAAAACATAATTTTAACTATATACTCTTTTGTGAAAAGTAAATCATCGTAAAGCATCAAAATTACACGAAGTAAACTGTCATCATATTTTCCTAAATGCTACGAGTATCTCAATTTAGTGCTACCTCTGTATTACTATGTTTAATTATCTAACCTCAGATGTTCTGCTGCTTTCAGTACAGGCACTGCAGGATGACAGATTTACAGCTGCCAAGATGCTCTAATGTGAGTGGCATCTCTGCAACAAAAACTTACTTTGCACTTTGTAGGTCAAAAGTGCCTGAGGTTTTTCTGGACCAAGAAACAAATTTAATTTTCAGATTAAGACATGCTTGTATCCCAACACTGTTTACAAATGCAGAGGAGGTGATGCACATAGCAGCTGCTCGCTGAATTGACATTGAGGTGATGAACTTTTTAACCTGCTTATTCTGTAAATTCTCTTCTACTTCAGACTGGTATCCTCTGCTGTAAAACAGCTGATGTGGATGTATATGAGTTTCTGAGCAACTTAGTATGTTGAAATAGAAGACTAAGCCCAGCTCTGCATCAGTATTTAGAAATGCACCCAATTTATAAGTCTACCTAACTGGTAAGAGTCTTCTAGGAGTCTCTGACCACCCTAGGAACTCAGTAATCATACTGATGGCATGTCAGTAAGCCTCCCTTATCTCCAGACACAGATTGAGCCCACAGGCTCACAGTTAACCACTGGGGTGGTGAAGGATCTTTGAAAGGATTCAGGACACAACCCCTGAACACAAACCCTACTTCTAAACTTCCATGAGCTAACTACTTTTAAAGATATAAGCAGTCATATTGCTTTAGAGAAGGAGACTTAGCGACTCATGAAAAACAAAGTCAAAGATAATGAATCATCTCGGTGTATTTTAATTCTGAGCCCATTAATGATTTCCAGCATCACAGCAGACTTCCAGGCTCTGATTTTCTTGATGAGGTATTTGATTTGATGTTAAAAAAGAAAAAAAAAATGTCCAAAAGTTGTTCCCAGACTCATGGGCTAAACACAGGTTTTTACAGTGAGATTCAGAATAACAAAATCACTGAATGGATGAGGTTGGAAGGCACCACAATGAGTAATCTGGTCCAATTTCCCAGCTTAGGCAGGGTCATTCTAGAGCACACAGAACAGGATTACATCCAGACAGTTATGTACAGTGAGGCAGATTCCACAACCTCTCTGAGCAATCTGTTCCATGAATGACTGTAGTTAAGTTTTGGGCAAGAATGGCCTCTACATTGTTTCTTGAAGAAAAAATAATTCAGGCAATGCTGCAGAAGTTCCATAGCTTCTTTCTGGGGTGGAACTGGGGGTGCTGACATCCATCATTTATAGGAGAATGTCAGATATTTTGGGTTAGTTCTGATCACTGTTCTTGTCATCATAGAAATGATATGCCAATGCTCTCCTGGGATAGGCAAAGGGTTGGAGATAAGGTATTGATCTGCTTAGGACTGACTGATATCATATAAACATTAGGGAAATATTAGAAATCTCAAAGATACTCTAGTTTTTTTGTTTTCAGGCAAGATTTGTTTTGAGAAAGTGTAAAGATCATGTGAGCTGTGGCTGCAACCATTATTCTTCTATGTGACGTTCTAGTGGGTCCTCTTACACCTCCTTGCCTGTGCACCCACCTACCCAAAACCACCATCAGAAAGTAATTCAAGGCAAATCCAACGGATTGTCCTGGCTCAGCAGTCAAAGTTGCAGCGCTCACAGGGGACAATCCAAGGGTTGCATATGTGGGTTTTCAAAGCAGGGCAGAAATGGAAATTGGCTTGTTAGACTTGCTTCTTCCCAGAAGGGTTTCCCTTTCCCTGATCTGTTTGTCCTCATCTTTTCTCTCTGCTTTCTGTTCTCCTTTGCCCTCCTTTCCCTTTCCTTCCTCTCCACTCCCCTCATTTTGCCTTCCTCTCTCCGGAGGTGCAAGCTGCCGTCCCGCTCAGGGGGTGCCTTCCGGAGGAGCAGCAGCAGCGGAGCTGGCGGGCGGCTCCGCGGTGAGTGCGGGGCGGCGCGGAGCTCCGCGCGGGGCG
>VZTB01001268.1:666730-692660 GCA_013397245.1 Thryothorus ludovicianus
TCGGCCCCGCGGTCCCTGCCCGGCGCTGGCGGCGCGGGGGTCGGAGCGGTGCCCCCGGTTCTGCGGGGCTCCTGGACGTGGATGTTCTGCTTAGCTTGCGGGCGTTGTGTCCCAGCTTAGTTGTCCCTAGAAGGACTTCTGCAATTCCTTAGTATCCTGTTTAAAAGCATATTCATGCAGCAGTGGGATCGACAGGACGTAGGTGGCACTTTCTGCTCAGTTCTTAGACGTGTTGGAGATGTGCGAGCAAACCGGGACCCAGACGCTGGGCTTGCTGAAAACTAACCCGGCTCAGATTCCTGCGGAGATTTGCGAACATTAGTTAATAACTTCTAGTTCAGGCACAAATGTGGCAGCTGAAGTGCCCCGCCGTTCGCTGTTTTGGGTGGGATTGCTGGTGTAAATTTCAGTATTGACAATGACTGACATTTAGTTCACATTGATTTGACTGAAACAGTTACCTTTCCAGGCATATTTCCCTGCAATAAAGGCAAACTTCCAAATGAACATCACACGCTATTTTGTTTCGTGGCGTACTGAGAGGAACGGATTTGTTCCACTGACCTGCTTATTATATGTTACTTGGGCTCAGAAAGCTCTTGGCACCAGCCCTGCCCTTTCCTTACACAAACGCAGCCGTGGAAGCTGAGCAGAGCTTGGCCCTCGGAATTTTCTGCAGGGCCTCCTATCATAAATTAACTTGTGACTTTGTCAGATATTTTCAAAAGGGGTCTATAAAGCCTTGCTGTGTTTCTGCTTCCAAGTATTATTTAATGTGAAGAGTACAGTCATTTAGCATTAGCTGAGTCCCTCTTTGGCAAGAAGTGCAGGCTTTTGGCAGAATGGGATTAGTCCTGCAGTACTTGTAAACCTTTTAGGGAACAGTACAGGAAGTGGGTGGTTAATGTTTCTTACATTTGAAACAAACTACATTCACAGAACACCTTTTGCCTTGAGATTACAGGAAACCATGTAAAGCAAGTTTTGTGAATCATCCGAATGAAAAAAAGAAAAGTCTTAGAGTGTGTTTCAAGTCTTAATGGCTTGGTTTCGTCTTAAGGTAGAAGGGTCTGCAACAGCAGAAAGTATTAGATTAAACCTCCCCGGGGTGGAGCTCCCCTTACGGTGGGTATTTATAATCTTGCAGTGAGTCAGAGGAGAATGTGTGAACAATGCAAGCATTATACTCCTCTAACCCCACTAATATATCAAGTTGTCTACTATCCCAAATCTGAATTATCATTCTGGTGTAATGCAAGCTACTATGCTGCAGAAGTAACGCAAAAGAAGTTAAAAATATGTTTTCAGTTTGACAAAGAATGGTCGTTTTCAAAATATGCCTGCGGATGACCAGCATTCTTCAAAACCTAGTGGTGACCTTACTTGTCATCTGGTAATGGGTATTATCCTTCCTGGACAACTGACTGGGGAACAATTATAAGTAAAATAGGCAATATTACATCTGTAAATACTCAGATATTATTTCTGCTATAGTTGTGCTGAATGGCTGTGGATGGAAAAGAGCTGGGTTAGAAGATAGTTGGGCAATATGAGTCTTTGGGGCAAAAAACAATGGTACAGTTTATTTAGTAATCAGTAGTTTGAAGGTACCAGTCATATGTAAATAGCTTACCTGTTTTATATGAATTGCCTACTTTTAGCTGTAGGTTGTACTTTCAGAATAACTATTACATGTCTGAGGTAACTCACTGAATTACCACTTTTTTTTCTTATTTATCTGCAATGTTGAACTGTACTTCTGCACTACAGTGTTACACTTCACAGCGGTAGCCCATCACCCACAGAAGGCTTTCTATACTCCAGAACAGTTTCTTTTTTAAGCATGAAAGTAAGCAGTTATTTAATCTCTGGTTTGACTCTCAATGTTTGTCTTTCAAGTGGTGCCTGTATATTAGATGTATTTTCTTTAGTAGTGGTGTTGATAGTTAGATAATTAAAAATAATAAATTAAAAATAATAAATTAATTTAAACCAAACACCTTCCCCTTTAAAACAAAAATTTAGGAAATCCTGCAAAGTGTATTGCTGATGGATTAAGTCCATTTTTACTGGCATTGATAAATTCCACATTCTCATGCGTTTTATTTTTTACTTACAATATAGATTGACTGTGCAAAGTAATTTTGTAAAACTATATCACCCTAAGTTTTTCCTCATTTATAAGTATTTTGCTGAGTACTGGTTCTGCAAAATGCCCCATTTTGGAAGCTGAGTTGATTTTGGTCTACTTCATATATAATTTGTTACATGGATTAAACCAGCATGGGCCCCAGACCAATGGTTCAGCCAAGTGTTTTCTCCCACATATCAAAAATGTCTACTCCTAATCTCAGGCTCTCTTTTGAAAACTGTTCATAGCAGTACTAGTTGCTGACCTTGCCAGTGCTACTTCTGGCTGTACATTTTCTCACTCTCCCTTGCTTCTCCCCCTTTCTGGCACTTCCCCTTCCCTGCTGCAGGCTGGGATCCATGGTTTAGATTGCTTCTGCAGGGTGGATTCTGCCAGCCTTGAGAGAGCTCCTGGAACCTTGCATAAGCACGTGGTTTCACCCAAGATGAGATTGTTACCTGGGCTCTTTTTTGGACTAGGGCCAACATCCCAGTCCTATGCTGATTTCCCTTAAAAATGGAGACCTGTGTACAAAATGGTTTGAAAAACTACTTAATGCCATAAATACAATCATGGAAATTTCATTTAATTTCTGACTAAATGTAGAGTGCTTATATTCACAGAAATTGCTGAAACATATTTATATTAAACCATTTAAACAGTTGAGAAATGAAAAATTCTGCGTATACCTCTTGTTGTCTCTTCCTTCCATAATTGTGTCCTGTCTTGCACTTTTTTAGGGATTTCTGTGTTCTAGAGCAATTTCTTGTACGCCGTGTTGACAATTCTGACAGGAGACCTCTGAATATTGATGCAATATGTTACTATTTGTATCTAAACACAATCCAAATCCAAACCTGTCTACAGGACTAGCTACACATACTCAGACCAATACTGAAATTTGTTCACAGTTTTTCTTGGCAGCACCTCATTGCTCTCTTATTTCTTGCTAGCTGTACAAACAAAATTGTATTCACTGCACTTGAGTCTAACAGAATGAACAAGAAAAGGAACCTGATGTTCTGTTAATACCAGAAACGGTGAAAATTGACAAAAATAGTTGTCACAAAATAAAGTGGACTTGATTTGCACTGAGAATGACATGCAAATAACTGAGGAGAAGATTTAATTTTGAAATAAGTTATTCTGTATTTGCTGTAAGATTCTTGCTTTGGGTCAGTCACTTGCATGTCTGCTACGAATAAAGCACCTTTTTAACATACGAGTATAATTTTAAGTGATCAAACCTTAATAGAACTTCATAAGTTGCAGCCATTCCAGATGAAAAGCTTTTGAAGGTAGGCTTTGAAATGAAATTGAAGGGAATAGTCTGTGTTACTTGTTGCTGCTTTTGTTACTTTATTCTAACATCTTCTCAACATTGGATAGTTTAGAGTGTGTACTTTTTTATTTACTCATTTATCAATGTATTTTGTACTGTAGATGTCAAAGGGAAAAGGAGAAGTGTTAGTCATTTAATGCTCTGGTGACTTTCTAGACTGCTGAGTAAGAAGTACCTACATTTTTTTCATCTCTCCATAAGAACTTTTGGTGGAATCTAATGTATGTTCATAATGCCATTATTGAGACTTCCCAAGAATATCTGTCTTAATACAAATAAAAACCCCGCAACACTAAATTATCCAAATCACACATCTATTTTGAGAATATGTGAATCACTGAAGAGGAAATGTAATGAGATTTCACATTTCATTGTTGATTTGTGCTAACACCTCTTAGCAGAGGCATTTAGGAAAATGAAATGGGTGATTTGTATGGAGATTGTTAGTGCAGGAGTCTCTGGGCTATTGTAGCAGAAATCTTACTGCATGCTGTTTGTAGATCTGCTATTTGAAATGATGCTTTTTCAGCCAGCAAAGAACCATCCCATTGTCATCTGAAAAATACAAGGTCCTTGTGTTTGATTAGATCTTTGAAACCTTCTTAGAAAAATTTCACTAGATTAAAATTTAGATAAAATAAACACACCTCATTGCTGTGAAGAGTGAAGGGTTGCAATCTCAAATGTGGACTGTGAGTAAATTTGATCACTTCATGGCTGAACAACAATTTGCATGTAGGACTTAGTCAAGAGATAGCACACCAGAAGATTTTATTCAAGATGCAGGGATTTATACATACTTAATGTTAAAAAAAGAAGTACAGATACTGAAGATTTATTTGAGAGATTTGAAAATAACTTAATGCTGACACAGCTATTGCCACTCCTGGCTGGGCAGCCAACTGCAGTAGGTGCCAGTGATGATTTGCTTGAATGACATAAAACAGGGTGTAAAGCACAAGATTATTTCAATAAATATTATCTGATGTATTCCTATATAGAAATTTTTTTAACAAGTAAAGAATTCAATTTGAGATAAAACATAAACATTTAGGTCGCTTTACACAGGAGTTTACATCTGTATTTGGTTTGTGAATTTCCCTTCTAGTAAGTAGCAACTCAGCCAGTACAGTTCATAGTGCCTGGAGCAGAACTCAGCTCACTCAAAAGAGATACCTTTCTTTGAAATAATAATTTCTAACCTTAGATTAGGACCCTATTGAGCCTGTGCCATAGCTGCTTGCTTTCAGCCTAGGACATCTAAATCAACAGCAGGCACCACTGGTCAGACAACTGAATTAATTAGTTACTGTTTGGGCAGTTTATTAATATATTTCTGCCTTCTTCAGCATGAGTGTGTTGATAAGTCTCCTGTTGACAATAAGAGGAGATTAAATGTCTGAATGTAGATACTGATATTTATTTGTCTGAACCAAAGTTTAAAGTATTTTTCAGATGAGAATGTTTTCATAGAATTTTCAACAGAGAGAAATTCCTTGCAAAGAGTAGGCAAAGGAGTCATAAGCAATTTTAAAAAATAAGCTTTCAAAGTATGCAAATTGCTGCTAAGAGGAGAGTATTTTCTCTCTATTAAGCCCCATCCAGAGTTCCAACAAATGAAGTGGATACAGCAAAGGATACCAATCCTCCCCAGCAGAGCAGCTGTGGAGGGTGAGTTGGGTGTAAAAGCTGCTGAAGCTGTTCCCAGGCAGTGTGGTTGTGCTGCTGATGGGATGAGCCAGGACCAAGGCGTGAGTGTGCTCAGGAGACATTTGCAGAGCTTGCAGAATGTGTTTGGTCGTTAGCAGGGGGCAGAAGGGCACAGCACTGATAGTGTTTGACATTTACTGGGAGAGAGGCAAAGCTGCTGAGGGCTGCAGCAGAAGGTCCAGTCTTTGCTTGGAGTCGCCGGATTCAATGGTGGGAAGATGTTTTTGTCATCTCAGCAGTATGTTAGCCTTCATCAAATTCTTTGCTGAAGAATGGGAAAACGTGGAGCAAAACCCATCATTTACTGCGAGTAGCTTTCTGTACACTTAACACACTGTCATCAGAGGAATACATTGTCATATATTACAGTGAATAAATACAATCTCTGGTTTTCATCTTGTTTTACTAAGATGTATTTGTGAGCAGTAAATATTTAACATTTGAATGTTAAAATGATAAATATATGTTTATTTACGGAAAAATACGTTTAATAAGTAAGCCCAAAGACCTGTTTGACCTGATATCTATTTTTGAGGGTGATGGAAAACACAACTTATGAATAAGTAGACAGTATAGAGCAGCGTATAGTTATTTATACCTATAATCATTTGGAGATATGGATTTTTGAGGCTAAAGGTACTTCCATATTTTATGTAGATCTTGATGGATCTCTCATCCACAAATTGTTTAACCTCTTTTTCTTTACTAATTTAGCTGTTAAGTTACCTTATAACTTTTAGTGACAAGGAGTACTACACAAACTACATGGTAGAAATTGCTCTCTTCTGCTTGAAGCCTGAAAGTTGTTGGCTTCACTTATATTCCCCATTTCTGCTATTGGAAGAGACAGTGAGTATTTGATCCCTCTATCATTTCAATGCCAGCCATAATTTTGTGATCTTTGATCCTAAGCTTCTCCATTCCTTTCTTTTTGAAGCTGGAGTCTTCTCAATGAAAGATTGGTATTGATCTCTCATCATCTGGTCTGTTGCTTCCCCACTCTGCTGTGATTGGAGATGAGGGAATTGCAACTTAGCCAACTATTTGTATGGACAAATCTGATATGAGGTTTCATGGACTAATCAAGGGTAGCTTAAGATCTTGCCTGTAAGTAGTAAAGACCACTTCTAGGCCTATCATTTTATTTGTGAAGTTTGATTTTTCTCCATATACATTATTTTGTATTAATACATGCATTAGGTCTGCATTTTAATAGCCATTCATGGACTGTTGACAGGTCTTTTTGCTATTCTTCCTAGGCAGATTTTGTTAAAATAGATGAATATCATAAGCAAAACTTTGTTCTCTCTGTGGTCCATCACTCTTCCATTTAGGAATAAACTGAACAATACAGAACTCAGCACAGCTCTCTGTGAAACTCTACTGCTGACCATTCCCAACTACAAAAGTTTTCCATTTACTGCAAATATCTCTTCATATGCTCATCTGGACTGAGTGGAATATTTGCTTTATAGCTATTTCAAAAGATTGTCTTCTAATTCCCAAAGCTTTGGGAGCTTGGACTGTTGTCAGCACAAGACTTTTTGTTTTTTCCACTGAAATGTTTTAGAAAGCTATAAGGATTATACAGCTCAGTGGATTGCTTGGTGTTGTTGTCTACATCTCCATTTCAAAATCTCAGTTTTAAACATTATTCTATCTTTCTGATTCTGTGTAACAGAGAGCTTCTGTGACTGCTGTTACTCAGTTTTCCCAAACAACATAATTAAAAGATGATGAGTTAAATGAATTTTTAGCACTACTTTGGGGAATTTAGGGACATGAGGGACACTGAATAAGAATTTTTTTGTGTAGTAGAGACAAACATAGTGGTGGAAATGGATGCTTGGACATGAGTAAATATCTTTCTCTCCTAATTCCCAGAGGCAGCTGGTGGAAAAATAACAGGGAGATGCCTATCCTTACATCATCAAGAGGCTCTGGATCTGAAACACAGGGGGAGGAATGTCTCACCTAAAACTGTGGTAAACACATGCCTAAGAGAAAAACATGATTAATAAATGTTCTAACCTCCTCCATTTTCTGAGTGGCCCCTGCTGGTTTCTCTCCCAGGTGAGGTTAGTGCTCATTAAGAGATGACACAGGGATGTCATTAGCCTGCAGAAAACTTCGCCATTTAGATGCTAAATAAATGTTAGGCTTGTCATATGTGCTTATGGATCGCCTTACAAGTAAGCTAAGTTTAAATTGAAAGGTTGGAAGTCTCGCAGAAGAGAAAACTAGGAAATACAGTCAGTAAAGAACATGAAGATAGGAGGAAACTGTGGAAAGAAACCAATATAATATAATAGAAGAAGATTGATTTTGCTATTACGACATGAAAAAATAGTGGGCAACAATTCAGGAAATAGCAAAAGAAGAAGAGAAGTAGTGCATTAGATTTAAAATGGCATTTTTTCTTCACTTAAAAAATGGCCTTTGCAGGAATATTTTGCTGTGTGTAATGTGTAAAATGAAAATGCTAAAGTAATGTTTTGAGACTCCAATTATATTTTGAACAACTGAAAAACCAACTAAATTTTAATCAATCTTGAATCATGTTTCATTATAGTATCTTTTCAATTATTTATTTTTGGATTCAAATTTCTGAGACTTTCAAAGCTTATTGCAGTTTGTTTATAGTATTTTGTAACCAAATATTTTGTACGCTCTAGATCTGAACTTGCAGAACTTACACATAGCTTTGTAAACATGAGTAATCCTCAGGCTTCTGATTTTTTCTGGACATGGACATTTGGTGAGTCTCCTTCCAGCAAGCCAAAGTGTTTACATCCTTAAAAGATAAGACTTCACTTACAGAAAAGATCCATTTATAAAGGTGATATTTAAAATCTATATCACACAATCTAAACATTTAGAGTTGCTTGTCTTTCTGGTGAAGTTTATGTATAAAAAGAAGTTAGTATTTTAAATACTTATGTGTATATTTATATATACATATGCTCTACGTAATGTGTGTATATATATATAGGTAGATATAGGAAAACAACTGAGCTAAATTGTCTTTATCATTTTTTCCATTTGGATTCAATTAAAAAACCCCAAACCAAAACAAAAATAGCTTTAAAAGCTTTCTTATTGTAAATGTGGGCAGAGTTTCAAGACAATCCATAGAGATGGTGCAATGAGAGCTGCCTGAGCTGGAACAGAATGACTCAAATATTTCCTTTTCCGTCCTTTGCTTATCAGGCTGCCAAATTTGATTTCATTTTGGTATGGCATTATTACTGCTGCTAATGAGAGTCAAGTGATTCTTTTAAACAGAATATTGAATGTTTATTACAAATAACCAAGACTCTCGAAATCTTGAGGAAGACACATGAAGGAGAGATTAATGTGGTCTCTCATCTTCATGTCTTTTTGTTCCATCTGTGTTTACAAAGATTAGGATGTTGAAGAGTTTGTGCAGTGGCTGGCAGGGTTTCTTGAAACCATGTGAATGTTTGTAGAATAAAAAGTGTGAAGTTTTGTGCAGTGTAGTGTTTTCTCAGTTTTTTTGTCTGAGTTGTCTTTTAAGTTTTACTTGGAAAATCAATGAGCAAACATATTTAACTCCAAATTAGTTTTACTGCCTGTGACATTGCTCCCTTTTTTGTTGTGATCTGTTGTTCTAACTTTCAGATTTTTTATTCTCTTTCCAATTGCCACTCCCTGTATCTTTCGGAAACATTTTCTTTCAGCATTCTTTCCCCTTAAATCACTTATTACAACATTACTGCTCATTGCCTGGCTGGTCTGCAAAAGGAAAAGTATTACTTGGTACACAGTGTTACCTTAACTAATGACTGTTTTTGGTAAGCAGAATGATGACTGCTAAATGTCAAGTTATTTGCACTGTGTTAGCCAGACTGGATTTAATAGCATTTTATTAGCCATTTTGCTGTTGGTTTCCTTTGTTGCAGAAAAAATAAAAAATAAATGAGTCCTTGTGTGCTTGACTTATTTCTAGTCAGTGTGAGCGTTGTGACTGGGACAGCATGAAATTCTCAAAACAGTTAAAGTCAGAGGCTTTTATAGCCTCTGTCCAAGGTCCATCATGCTCTACAAGAAGCAAATGTATCACTTCTACAAGATTTTAGTTGTCCACTTAAATATAAAATTTCACTAAAATTTCTTGTGGTGGCTTCTATTTAATGATAGATTATCATGATAATCGGACTAAATCAGTCACCAATATTAAAATCTTTAAATTAATGTCTTGTAGTATTTTAATGGTGAGAAGAGGGAACTTTTTTCCCCAATTTTTCCAAAATATTTTGAAAAACATGAGGACAAATGTGTTATGCAGATAACTCTAGAGGGCCATCTAAAACTCAAATACAAATAAATACCACATTACACTGCTAAGATAAAATAAAAAAGTAGAGCAGCAGTATGATGGTGTGACATAAATATATTAAAAAGTACATGGCCTATCAAAGCAGGATATATTTTAAGGGATATTTTGTCACTCTTTGGGATAGTAGCTAATTTGGGTCAAGAAGTTTTCGTTTGATGGCATTTTGATAAACCCTCCAAGAAATTTGAGAGGTGGTAGTGTTTGTTTATTACAGATATAAACTGAATGAGGAAATTCGGATCTTTGACTTTGGTAAGGTTCTCAGTCTCCAATAAAAAGGGCTTAGGTAATTGAATTAAAATGCCAGTGAAAGGAGAGACTTGTATCAGGAAAAGAGGACTGCAGAGCTGTAAGAACAGTGAGAGCAATTTGATTTTTGTGAGTTGGTGGCTTGCTCTGGCCAGATTCAAGGCTTAACTTCCTGATCCAGGGTAGTTAATTTTATTGCCTTGGGAAAAGCTCAAGTAAATGCAATGGCACCTGTGTATGGGGGGAAATCACTTAAAATGTTTCCTAGTTTGACTTTTATGTATAGCTAAAGAATGTTAATTTGTAGATTGGATACTTAGTTGTCAGGTGTGTAAATAATGGCTTCCAGACAATTATGAAAGGTCTGGAAATACCTTTCTTAGTATGGTAACATCTAGAATTTATTTAAACCAATTTTTAAAACTCAGGATACTATTTTTTTTTCCTGCGTTCTCAGTCAATAATCTAAATCACTTGAAATTTCTAAAATGTTGATACATGATCAAACATTTTTCTTGATTCAGTAAACAATAGTTTTGAAAACTTAGCCAGAAAGTCTTCTAATCCTCCATTGTGATATGAGTATTTTATTGACTGTTTTATATTATGTCAACTTTGTATACTTTCTGGAGTAGATGTTTTCTTTTTGATATCCTCTATTTTACAAAAACATTTTGAATACATCTTGCATGGGAATAACTGAATATGAGCTTTGGAAAGAGAAAAAAATATGTAAAAAGAGTCTGGGACCCAGTATTCATTAGAGATTTCTAACTGAATAATTAATTGGCTGAAAACAAGGTTTATTAAAAAAACACCAACAAAACAAACCAGCCTTCAGTGTCAATCTTTATACTGGTCATATGTGTATAAAAGATATATATCCTCTGATAGGTGTGAGATAGACTTGTCTTTTGAAGAAATTTGTGGGATTGCCAAACACCTCAGATAGTACAGGGGAAATTTTCTGGTTTTGATGAAGTTGCAATGTGAACAACACTTAAAACAGATATGACAGGCAAGTGACTTGTGTACAGCCCCCACACTCAGGTGTATCATATAGACCAGTTTTATGGCTCTCTAACTTTATAAGTCTTATAACTTTATAGTTCCTTATTCATCAGAGAAAGAAATAAGAACTAGCTGTGATTTTTCCACTCACCATTTATCAATATCAAGTTGAATTCAAACTAGTTTTGTCTTTTCAATATAGGTAAAATTTTGAATTCCCACTGTACATAGAACACAGCAATATCTGTGCAACCCAGATTCCTTAGATGAGTTAAATTAAGTACAAACTTAGATGAATTTTTCATTGTCTTTCATTTGCTTTTTTTTCCCCTCTTAATAGCCATATGGAATTGTTTTGTAATAGTGCTAGAATAGAGCAAGTACCTGTCCAATGTCAGACATTTCTGATAACATCAGGATTTGTAAATCTTCTTGAATACCTTTGGGGATTTAAAATTTGGGGGTTGTTTTGTTTTGTTTTTTTCTTGATTGATATGTCTTCCATTATGTAAATCTGTTGGTTTTAACTTCATAGTGATGGAGCTTCAGTGGGCAGGAAAAAAAATGTTCATTCAGTTCAGGCTTGTCTTTATGGGGAGGACTTGCCCCTCCAGAGAGCAGAGCACGTGTATGGTCTGCCAGAAGAGATCTCAGCCCCAGCACTGCTGGAGTAGCACAGCATCTGACACTCGAGGAAACTCCTCCAGTAGAAGGTTTTTCACTTAAGTGCTGAGTGCTGGGTTTGTGGCTTGAAGTCTTCAGCCTCTTCAGTTTTTGAAGTGCCTTAAGTATTTGTGGAAATCCCAGCCATAAATTGGTGTTTGTGTGCCTTTGGATCAGAGGGTATATTTGTACTTCTGACCACTTTTAGAGCAATGATTGCTTAACAGAGGATTCTTTTGAACTTCAAATTTAGTAATTAATATTTCTGGGAAAGAATTTTTTCACAGGCTCTTAAGCCGAGTATATGACACAGAAGTCAAGTGAAATACTACTAATTTAAATGTTTTCAAGTCATGTAGATCTGTCTTTTTCAGCAGTAGAAACATTGTAGGAATCTTTTATTCAAAGCTGCAAATTAATTGGTAGATATATCAACTTATTGAAACTAAGATTTTTTTTTTTTAAATTTGGCTGCAGATAGTAGTTTTTTTTAACTGTTTAGATTGCATATTCAAATAGTCTAATGTATTTAAGTAGTTAGTCTATTTAGTGTATTAGTGCTAGTATATACCTACTTGTTTTCTTTCAATTGTCTTTTTTAATTTACAAAACAGTGATTGTACTCCCTTTCAGTAAAGAAACCAAACAGCTCAGAAACACCCTGTGAAGGGTCCTTAGTTTTCTTTTGGCCGGCAGGAGTTGCTCACTCCTGCCTGTGGTCTTCATCAGTTCTCAGAGTTAGCTGAAAAATAAGCAAGGGTAGAACATTTGGTTTCACTCTGAATTGTCTCCCTGGTTTGGTGGCCTCTGATGTCTGAGAGAGGGTGGCCTGACAGGTGGAGCAAACCTGCTGACCTGCCCTGGGGCCGCACAGACAGGACCTGCCCTCAGACAAAACCATGAAATAAGCTGAATCTGTGCTTGAAAGGGCAGGTTTGGGCAAACAGAGAACTGTAAATGCCCCTTCTTGAGAGAAAGCCCCCTTCCACTCTCCTTCCTTGCCAGGGATGCCAGTGCCACCAGCCCCTGCTCTGTGCTTCTCTGGGCTACTGCACCCACCTGCCAGAAAAAGGGTTCTACCTCAGAAATGTCTGCAATTTTAACTTTCACAAATTAATTTTTAATTAATGTCCTCTCTATTGAGTCGTTATGCTAGGTATTTATTATGTGGATATTTTAACCATCAGATATTTCTTAAAGGCATGTTTGTACTTTATTGAATATTTTAGAGATAAATCTGGTATTTTCATTCTACTTTGGCAAGAGTAATCGAATGTTTGAACTTTTTTTTACATACCCACTAGGTTGAAAGTGTTGTTCTTTATGTTTGAGCTGAGGAAAGACCCCTTGAGAATCCGCATTTCCTATTATGCATTACTGGGCAGCATGGCTGCTCTGCATGTGGCCCAAATGCTATTTATGTAGCCAGGGTATAGCTAGTTTGTATGGGGTAATAAAAGCAAGAATGTAAGTTGAAACATGTTCAAAATAGAAAAATCAGATTGAATCATTACTTTAGAAATGGCACTACACTGTGACGACTGAAGAAGAATAGAATTGTCTTCTACTTTATTCAGAAATTACCTTTTTTGCATTATGAACAACATGGAAGTGGGTAAAAACGTTTTTATGTCTACAGATGTTTCATACTTTTTTTTGATATCTTCAGTATTGTGTCAATAGGGTGGAATAATTACAGAGAGATTCAGAGGAGTGCTTTCTAATTGATATTGGCTTAATGCTGCCAATATTAGAACTGCTAGGAAGAGGGTGTATGGCAATGCAAAATAGATGTGATCTTCTGAGGCCACTGGAACTTAAAAATACTGACAAACACACAAGGCTAGTAAGATTTCCTTGGCAATTTCAGATACATCCATAATTTTCAGCAATCCAGTTTTCAAAGCTTGTTTTTAAGATGGCAAATCAATTTAATTGATGTAGAGAAAGAAGAAAAAAAATGTGTAGGGGAAGAAGTTGTAGGCTAGGATTACTTAATTCAGTTCTTTTTCAATGTGAGGTAAGAGATGAAGGGTATTGGTTGAGTCAAGCTATGGAATATAATAAAAATGTATAAAGCATAATGCTTATTATTAATCTTTTATTATTCTCTTGATGCATTCTGTAAGGTAACATGTTCCCTAATGACTAGTAGCTCCAAAACTGCTTTTTGTTTGTAATTTTGATATCTGTGTGAGGATGAACATGACGTAAGAAGAAAAGTGAAGCAATAATCTGTTCCAGACATTCCCTTCTCTGAATGTCTGGGTATCTTAAGGTTGAATGCCTTCTAGTAGCTACTTGCATTACTCTTCATTGGGAGAAAACAACTTGTCCCAAGAGACAGGAACGCCCAGTTGCCTGCCTTGAGGCTGTCTGGACTCCTGAGGAATGGGGAGATAAATATCAGGGGAGCCCTGTTCTTCTTGAGTTTTCTTTGCCAGGAGCTGGAGGCAGAGTCAAAAATTAGCTAATTTATCTGCTCTTGCAGGCTGTTGTTAACCTCAGGAAGCAGAAAATTCCATTCCAAGAGTTGCAGCTTTTTCATTGAGGTGACCTGGGATTTTCCATGAAGTGGAAGGAAGAGCTGTTGCATTGTCTGAAACTAGGAATCCAATCTGCAGCCAAGGGATAGAGTACCTGAATTTTTGTTACTCTTTATGCAAACCAACAGTGTTTCCATTTGAATAGCAAAATGTCCTCAGCATTCTACAAGAACAACTATCCATATTTCTAACACCTATAAGTCTTTTGGAATCTAATATGCCTATCACTATTGGAAACAAGTGGAAAGTACAAAACAGTTGGAAATATATTCCAACAAAATCTGCCTAGCGTAGGGGGAAGAGTGACGCATAGATTTTACAATGAATAAAAGCTTTTGAGTCAAATTTAGATGCTATTTTTAGATGAAGTAATTCCTTCAATTTTCCACATCCTTTGGCTTGATGTTGATCCTGTATTGCAGAACTTCTTTTTGAATTAAAGGAGACAAAATGGGCATTCTTTAGTAAGGTCACTGCCGTTTTAGATGCTGGATGTTATTTATTGGCATAATAAATATAATACAAGCTCACATGCACTGCATCAATGAGGCTGCCTGCCCTGAGGAAAGAAGTTCCTAAAACTGCAGTGATGGGGAAACCACACTTAGATACTGGCTTATTAGTTTATCTGTCCAGTTTGTTCCTTCATTCAGAGCCCTCACTCTCACCCCTGTTTGCAGATGTAAGGTCTTTGTCGCTGAGAGCTCAACCGTGCCCTCATCCCAGCTGGATGCTCCTGTGGGAGAGGTGCTGATGTGTCAGAGTTAGAAGGAAGCTTAAGGCACTCTGGTAAAACACAGGTGATTATTCTGTGTTGGTTTTCAGTTATGAATATGCACACTATTTGCATCAATTTTTCTGACAGTTAAGAGAGAAAGAACTAAGCTGCTACAGAACAAAATCAGAGTTCTGTACAGTTTTTTTTCCTACCCATCTCTATTTGAAGTTTTATGGTTTATTTATTTTTAAATCTTTCAAGAACTGCTGCTGCTGCTGTAAAAAAAAAAGTTATACATGAACTTCATTGTTTGGATTTTTTAAAGAAAAATGGTCAGTGCTATTCCTCACTTAAAATTGTTTGTTTCTGCTGTACAGAAACTGAAAACAAACATGCTCAAGCTGAAGTTTGGAAGCAGGATGAGACTATCCCATTTTTTAACAGTGAATATAGTTTATTACAAGAATGACTAGAAAGTCATTAGGTTTTCTTGATTAATGGTCTTGAATCACAATTTTTTATATTTCTTAAAGGGATGGCTCAGCTCTGACAGCAATAATTGCCTTAAGAAAGGAATTTCTCCATTGTTGTGTGACTTATCTTGTTTGAGAAGTCAGGGATGATAATATTTCTTCCTGGCTTTCAGTTCTTTCCTCTGACAATATCAGTATTTCATGGATATAGAGTTTAGAATTAAGCATCTCTGTGAGACAGAGAAGAACAGAAACAGAATTTATTTACAGAATGCTACATGGGAGGAAAATAATACTAATTTATGACTGTAGTATAACAGCAGATTTTCTGTGCACTTTTCACAGTAATAATTCACAGGACTGCTAACTTTAAAAGCAAACAAAACTAGTGCATTTGTTTCAGTGGTTCATGCTAAGCCATAAGCTAGTCAGCTTCCTATTTTAGTGTCTTCTTTAGCCTAATATAGAGGAGAAACTTAATTTTTTATTCAAAAGTCCAGTTGAAACTGGATATTCTTGAATATTAAATTAAATATTAAATATTTTCTTGGTTATTTCTTGAATAACCAAGAAAAGGTTGCATCTCCAACTGTCACTAGTCCTCTAAAATATTTCAATGTATCATATCTCTTTACACAGACTGTGCCAACCATTAGTTTGATCCAAGACCTTTACTATCTCAGATTTGTGTTAGTACAGCATGCAGACACATTTCTGTTGTGCTCTATGGTATTTGGCATAGCACAAACACAGGACAAAACATCAGCCCTTTCCCAAGGTTATTTCTGTGAAAAACAATCAGTAATGAAACGTATGGCTGTGCTGTCAACAGCCTTTTCATGGTTTGTTTTTAGCAATAGATCCCCCTGAGAGAAATAAAGACAGATTTTGCCTTTTCTTGTAATTTCTCAGACTGCAGAAACAGCAATTGCATCTCTTTGGATTCTATCCACACTGTTAAAAGGAAGAGGTTTGGTTGTGTGAGTTTGGTTTTGTTTTGGTGTTTTGGTTTTTTTTAAGATAGCATGAGAATTAGAAACCATTATAAAGTAAAATTTCTAATTTCAAAATAATTTCTCTAGTGGGTGAATTTTGGAGGACTCTGAAAGTGGATGAGATAAAGAGCCACAATCACACCAGGGTAAAATTTCCATGTATAATTTCTGACAATTAGGGCTACAGTAGAACTTTGGACCAGCAAATCCCACTTGAGTCCTTTTAATGACACTTTTAATGGCTGGTTAGAAATATTGGCAACAAGGGCAGCAAAGGGATCTAAAGACTTAATAAGACAATACTGTATTGCATTTCATTGAATTAACATTTAAATGTTTTCCTTTCAATTGTAATGGCAAAATAATTGTTAGTTAAAACAAATCCTTAGCTTGTGGAGAAGGATAGATGTCATAAGCTCTGCATTCACCAAAGCTGTAGCTGATAAAATAGAATTTTTAAGACATGTGAACTCAAAGTTTCTATCAACAAATCTTGTTGATAAATTTGTGTTGATAAAATTTGTGCAAATCAGGTATTATTTTGACTAGATAATTGATACATCATCTAGACTTCATTATTTATATTTTCTGAAGCATAGGTTTGTGATCAAGGCGAGTACTGCCACATGGTCTGCATCCTGTTCTACAAATTTCAATACTTTTGTGGTCCTACCATTTACTTTTGCTACTGAAATTACAGTATACTAAGTATTATTGACTATGTTAGGAACTCACCATGTAAGAATAATGTTTTAATTTCTCATCTCAAAATGCAGTGGGCTTTTTATGTGTTGCATGCTAATGTACAGATAATAATATCTCAATATTATAAATAAAAGCATAATATTATAATAAAAATAAATTAAAGAAAATCACATATTGTATGTAATAATTAGATTAGGGAAGATTAATCCAGAAAATGAATTAAGAAGAAGAATGATATAATTTTTTTTGTAAAGGAAACTGTGGAGCTAAATCGGAAAAGGAGGCAAAAAAAATAATCTTAGTTCCTCTAGTATTCTAGCAAATGTTGCACTGCTAACAGAGATGATTACTGTAAGTACTGCTAAAGCTGCAAGTAGGGTTTGGTTTTATTTTTGTTAAGTGGTGGCTGTGTCTTTGTTTGTTCAACAAAGTGACACATTTTTTTACAGGGCAGTAGTTAAAGCAGCATTAAAGTGCCATTGACATCACCCAGTTACTCCACTGACTTGATTATATAACCTCTTTTGTGTGATTTTCATGCTTGCTCTGTTTGAATGTTTTTACTATGCTGATGGCTGTTTTTCATTTCCTGCTGGGATGACCTTGAATAAAAAAAGAATAAGAATAAAGTAGACATGAGCAATGTAGTGTTGCTGGCATTTGCAGATCTTTTGTTCTGTATTGAGAAACAGCAGTTTGGTGTTCAAGGTATAGGTTATTTCTGATGGGTAGTAATTAATCTGCAATGGTTAGAAAAAAAAATTCTTATTTTGTTCTTTTGGATTTAACAATGGTAAAATCATCCAGTTATGACAATTCCTACCTATGGGAAAGTGCTAAACACATTATAGCAATTCTTTGACTTAAATTATTGATTTAAGTTATTAAATTTAATAGATCTACAAATCCAATGTTTGTCTATTAAATTACTTTTTTTTTTTAGGAAAATGAGATTAACTACTTTACATCTTTTTTTCAGATTCAGTGTATGTCATACAGCTGAAGGAATTGATTTTTCATTTTGTCACTTCTTGTTGCCAATCAGCATTTCATAACTAGCCTTACAGAGGAATGAGTGCGCTGTATTTCACATAAGCATATTTTTCAGACTCTTAATATCCTTCAATATTAGGAAGTTATGACAACGATAAATCCATATTTTTAAAGTAGCTTGCATTATTTCTGCCACTACCTCCTTTTAATTTGGCAGATGAAATTAATGAAGATTATATTACCATACACTTCACAATCACTTATAGAGGAAGAGGTAGGTTTAGCTTTAAATAGTTTTCACTGGACATTTTAAAGGCATCTACCTTTGCAGCAGAGTTTGGACATTTGAGAACCTGTGCATTTTTTAAATACTTCATTCAGTGGTGTTCTTTTAAATTTTTCCATTTTGCAGGTGTAGTGATTTTGCTTAGCTGAGGAAATAACTCCAAATTTTAAGTTCATTTATTTCTTAAATAAATGCTGAACTACTGGTTAACCTTTGAAACAAGGCAATGAGATACTTACCTTCAATGCTAATTAAAATCAGGATTTGGTTTAGTTGGTAAGTGCTTTAGTATTTTGCTTTTAAATGAAGGCTGATAAAAGTCATTAGTATGTCAGTATGGCATTTGAAACAGTGTATTATATGACTAAGTTGATTTCATCCCAACTGCCTTTGTCTTGTGCAAAGCTAACAGATACACAAATATTTCCAATTTAAAGTATGAAAACAGATGCTTTCAATATGACAGGCTGAAAAAAATGCAGATCTGAGTTTAAATACATTGTTCTAGTTTGCCAGTGGTAAATCTGATGCATTTACAGATACTGGTTTTGAAGACACTCCTAAGATTTATGGTTTTTAAAAATTATTTTTGTTTAACTTACTCTCCTTTTCATGTGGTGCTCCTTAGCATGAATATGTGAATGTGATATGCTGGTCATAGTATGAACAAATAGAACAAATATAATAAGTGTAAGTGCAATTTGGTATTTAGGTGTTCTCTTGTTTGCATTTAGTGTTACTAAGCAAAGTAAGAGGATATTTTCGTGTTTGGATTAGAAAAACTTATAACAGATGCTTGGAGATTAAAAAATTGTTAAAGGGAAGTCCAGGCAATGTGAAATAGTAGGTCTAACCAGAAAGTAAGGCATAGCTTCATATCTTATTGCAGAATCAGTTGGTGTCAGTACAACTAATGAATGCTTGGTTAGACCAGCTATCTTAGATCAGCCTTAACAGTAAAAACAGTAACAAATATATTCTTTAATGTGAGAAGGAAATAGGATCAAAAGTCTATCTGCATTTATTTTTTCCAGTATCAGGAGAGATATAAACAGAAGGTGAAATTACATGTTGTGCTTAAAATTCTTCTTTTTGCATATAGAATTCACCTCTCAAACATTTTCTAAAAATCGGAAAAAAGAATGTCCAAAGCAAAGTTATCTCCCTTACTTTTGTCTAAGATTTTGGGGCTATGTTGGTGATTCTAACAGCTAAAGTTAGAAACTCTTTCCTTCCACTAGATTTTTATTGTTACATCCTAGCAAATAATCCTTAAATAAAATTAGTTACATTTTTGCTTTCATTTTTACCTTGTAGCGAGGAAGATGGAAATGGATAACCAAGAATACTTGTAGTTCTGATACTAGATTTGAAATCTCTTTGTCTCATTTCTGCGGCGTGTAGAGTGAGTTTTTTTGTGAATGTTCTGATATTATGCTTTGCATACATACAATCTCTCCCAAGATAAATGGTTTTAATTACATCATGACTTAATACAGTGTTTCTATATCCATGTTACAATTGGCTAATTATGTACATATTTAGAGAAAGATGACTATGGAAGAAGCAGTAGCATAATATGCTAAATTTGGGTTTAATTTTTAAATTAAAGATCTTAATATTGTGTCATGACAATTTTTTCTGTCACAGATTAAAATTGAAAAAAATGAAAGCCATTTTTAATGTACTGTCTCTAGCAATGGAGGGGTTTTGAAGACATCCTCCAAGCCCTAATAAGTCACAGGATGCCCAGTCCTCAGGCAGAGATGAGGAGTTACATGGCTGGGTTGGATCAAGCACAGGAGATGTCCTGGGGTCTTTCCTACTGCTTCTCCAGCAGTTCTTTATAAGGAATTCTCACATTTCTCCTGCTTAGGATGACACATTTTGTAATAGCTACTGACTAATGACAAATAAGTGCTGTTATTTGAGATCAATAGGTTATGATTGGTGAAGTGATAACTGTGAGTGACCAGTTTTGATGTTGAGTATCCACAGTTTGATCTAAAGGTGGCTGCCTTTTGAAGTGCGTTATGAGAGCACACAATATATTCTTCACAACCCTACTTTAAATTCATTTCATTTAGAACAGTTAATGATTTTTCTGAATTTGATGAAGCAACAGAATCTTTAAAAGTCAAGCACATGCAAAAAAGGATCTGAAATAATATTATTAAAAGACATTTATTTTAAATAGTTTCCTGTATGTCAAACAGAAGGGTATGAAACTGCTTTAATTCTTTGTTTAAGTTGCTTGATGTTTAAAGTTAATGTTGTACTGTTTGCTGTGTACCCTGTGTGACTGTCATATTTGACTGTCATATTCCAAATATTTCTTAAGGTCTTTACATTTTTTTTTGTTTTGGGGTATTTTTGTTGGTTTTTTTTGTTTTTTTGTTTTTTTGTTTTATTTAAGCATCATTTTGTAAACTTGCAATGAAGTCATATACCCCAATCAGGATGTTGTAACAGAGAAACTATCTTTCATTACTGCACACTATCAGTGCAAGCTTTTAAAGGATGTCCTGCAGTGCCAGGACATGCCACAGAAGCATTGAATCTTATGAGACAGTAATGTTTCTTAATTTTTGTATACTTAGAAATTTTCCCTGTGTTTAATTAAATAAAAATATTGTTAAAAGTTAATTCTCAATGCTAAATTGGAAATAGTTTAAAATGGGTAGTGTAAGGAAGGGAGGCAAATGGATGCAGTTAGTTCAGATAAAGAATTTATAAAGAGCAGGATTAATTTGCACCCAGACAAAAAATGTCTACAGCACATTTCTCATTTGCTTTGTGACAGAAATGGAGGCATGTGAGATGTTAATTTTGAAGAATTAAGGATTTTAGAAAAGTTAAGTTTACAGTTAGAATAGATGCTGTGTTAGCTAAAAAGACAGATAAACTTCACCCAACAAAAGCCAGATCTCAGATAGGATATCCAAGATCTAATAACTCAGTGCTTGTCAATTTTATGGACAATAGCCAACTTCCCCATGGTAGGAAACAGACTGAACCCAGGAAACTGCAAACTCTACCAAAGATTCCTTTGTCATGAATACCCAGAAAAGGTAAAAAGGTCAGAGCGAAGAAGACTAGTTTACTTCATCATTTTGATTGATTCCTCATAAAAAAGACCCCGACTCATTTCAGGAAACAAACCACACATGCTTAATTGCCTCCTTGCCAATTAGCATACGAAGCGGAGAAGGGGAAATGACAAAGGTATGAATATGCATTTGTATTTTGTATATTCAATATTTTTGTACATAAAAGCTTTGTAATCACCTATGAAACTTCGCAGTGTGCATTAGGGAGATATCCCACGCACTGCCCAGCCAAATAAACATACCCTTTCTAACTCCAAACTGTTAGCGAGTCTTTGCCCATTAATAGATGGACATTGATATTAGATCAATGTTCATATTTCTTTAATTCATGTGCTAATACTGTATTCACTTACATGCCGTACACCTGGGTGTTACAGATCATCCCGCAGCCCTGTTGGGGTAAGGGCGCGGAGGAAGCCTGCAGAGCCGGTGTGTGTGCCTGGCACACGTCCGAGCCGTGGCTGCCGGCAGGGCTGTGGCACCGCGGCCATTCCCAGGCGCTGGAATGTGGCTCTCAGGGCCATCCAATTGCTCAATTGCCCGCCTGCTCCCTGGCACGTTCTTGGCCCAGCAGCCTCCGGCTCTGCCGAGCATTTCCTGGTCGTGCTCCATGGATTAGCGCAGAGCAGAGCTCCTGAGCGGAGCCAGGAAAATTACCCTGAGAGGATTCGCTTTACTGCCTATCCTGGACGTGTTTTATTTGTGTTATTCAGGCAGGACATGCTTCAAAATGATGGGCTTAGCTTCTGTGGTAGCCTGTGTGTGGCTGAAGAGGATTTTTCAACTTGAATTAGGTTGCCTAGCCACAATTTTAAGAAGTAAATGTTTTCACTTTGAAGCATATAATAAAAGAGACAATCTGAATTAAGTGTATTAGATTTTTTATTGTAAAAACCAAATGCATGACATTTAGCTCTGGATTGTGATGCAAAAGTTGTTTTATACCCTAAAATTCAATGCCATCATCACCACAGGTGTTTGCATTTCTTTAATTGGTTGTTTCATTTACTGTTTGGAGATTAAGAGGGGGAACAGTGACAGTCGAAAGGTAGTGCCTTCCCTCAGTGCCCTGCTTTAACCCCCTGGTGCACTCTGGCTGGTCAGTGGGAGTCAGGCTGCTCTGCCCCAAAGCACAGCATCCAGCCAGGATATGTCAGCCTGTAAGAGTGAAATGGGGAGCAGCGAGAAAGGTGAAAGAGAGTTGAATGGGCAGGGAGCAGGCTTTTGTGAGTGAAAGCCATGTGGCACAGTTGGGCCGGAACTAGTCAGGAAAAAAGGGTCAGGAGACCTCATCATGCTGATTGACCACACATTATTTCAGCAACACAAAATGCCTTTGAGGATCTGCTCCATAATGGCCTGCTTGTGCCACCCATACTCATTTTTCAGTTCTAACACAGTCCTCATTCCTGCCATTCACTCTCCAAGGAGATGTTTCTGATTGCTGTTGGGGTTTTGCTCTGAGCTCTTCTGTTCCCTGCAATCATTCTCTTATCATAAGCTGGATATGGTATCTGTGCTATGGAGGCATGACATTTCAAGCCTGAGAAATGGTGCTTCTGTGTAGTATGGAATGGGTTTGTTTGGTTGTTTTTTTTTTTTTCCTATGATGATGTGACAGTGGTGACTAAAGTTTTTTGCTTTATTTGTTTTCTTCCACTGAATCTGATTTCTGTGAATTCTTTTTGATGCAGTCTTTCACTTCAATAACTAGTTTTTTATATCTTTTCCCCTAGCAGTTGAACACTTGGCTTGCAAAGATTTCCTCTATTGTTTGTGTGAATGTCATATACAACACCCCTTGAAATAACTCGTGCAATGTAAATTTGATTTCCTTTATCCACTTGTTATCCTGATTATGGGGAAATTATGACAGTTTCACAGATTTCTTCTTTAGAAATCTTCAGTGGTTATGATTTAAGTTTTATCTTCTTAATTTGGGAGATGCTTATCTCTTTATTTTGGGGGATTTTGTGCTGAAAATTAATGAAAATACCTTGAGTGAACACTGAGAAATGTTACTTCCTTTGAAGAAGGAAATACTCTTTGAAAGAATGGACCAAAATTATAATCCTACATTTTAATAAGATTAACATTGCTTTTTCCCTCCAATTTTAATGTAATTATAGTACTGACTTTGAGCAAAACATATATATTCTTTATAGTCTTACTTACAGATACAAAATATACTATGCTCTATAGAAAACTTGTGTGCTGTATTTTATTGCAGCTCCTTTTTCTTGTACCTTTATGTAGAATGAAAATGAATGGGTAGAATTTCAAACTTGTGTTCTTTCACTTTAACGACTTCATATAAGAAAGCAATAGTGTTAGGAGTTGAGATAAATACCACTATATATGGGATTACATGCAGTGATAGTAAAATAGTATAAATTGCTTGATGTTCCTAATCCCCAGTTATCCTCACAAGTTTCTGCAGAGTTGATTGGATGCATCAAAAGGGGGCTCATTTTGTTGGTGACCCAGCAGGCGGGCTCCTTGCTTGTGTTCATGAAAGTTAAATTTTTATTTATTGTCTTTGTGCCACTGTAGGGAGTAGGCTTGCTTTTCATATGGATGAATGTATAAAATAATATCTAAAAAAAGAGGATTTTAGGAGCTAAGTATTACTAATTGTAATAGTAGTTTGACACTTGTGAAAAATACTCAGTTTCCAATATTCCATTCATTAATATTGAATTTTTTGCACTTTTGACTATTTTTATCAAAACTTAAATGCTTCTTTGGTGCGATAAACTTTCAGATAATCTAGAAAAAGCAAGAAAAGTAAAGTGGTATGTCAGGTCCAGTGATTCTTACAGAGGGATCTGCTGTATCTTCTCTCAGTGCAGGATATGACATTCCATGGTTGTTTAGAATATCTTGGCACCTGAGATTCAGCATCTCCTTGTAATCATGAACATATATGTATGACACCTAAAGCATCTGAGTGATGACCAAAACATAATGCTGTTAAAGTAGAACTAAAGAAGATGCTTTTGCAAAGAACAAGTTAGAGCTGTGAAAATTTGTGCTTCTAAGTCTGGAAATCCTCAAATCGCTCAGTGTTAGGTAAGGGGGCTGTCCAGCATGTCTACAGGCACATCTAAATAAGAGATAGCAGTTTGCATCCCTCATTTATTCCAGTCACTGATCAAGTATTTTGGTGGAATGTAATGCAAACAGAACCACATGTCTAATCCTTTCCTTGCAATGAACAGTAGGCCACATCCTAAACCACTTATGGTGAAAAAGTCCTTCTGAGGCCATTATTCTAGAGCTGAATAAGTTCTGATGGGTGGATTCCTGTGGAATGATGCTTGAGTATGTTCTTTATGAAAGACTTCAGAGAGCTATACCTCCCATGAATACAGCTTTAGCAAGTGGGATTGTATTGGATTAGGGTACAGCTGACATTTTGTCTGCTTTTCTGTATTTCCTTTGACCAAATTGCAGAGACTTTTGTTGACCTGTTAAAATACAGAGTATATTTGTTTTAATTGAGACTAAGTGTGGTGCAAAGGTCACAGTTGTGACATGTTTATATCCTACTTTTTGAAAGCAATTGGTAAGTGTGTGTTCTAAGATAGGTTATCACAGTCTTTTAGATTTTACTTACTTTCAATTTGCTTTCCTTCTGTTTGCTTGCCAAACACTCTAAGATCCTGCTGTCCTTGGTCTGTTACTAGGGAAGAGGACAGACTTATCACCCTGCTTCCTTTCCCCTGCTCCTGTAGTCCTCCTCTCACCTGGATGCTCTCCCAAGAAGCCTGTCCATTTTGCTTATCAGGCAGAAAATTATTTCCTGGTTGTTTTGGGTTCTTTTGCATGGATTTATTGCTGGTTCTGACCAGTTGGTTAAAACAATTTGGAGCTGCTGGAGTAAAGTAGCCAGACATGGAATCAGGGGAGGGCAGGAGGTGGCAGGGGTGGGAAGCCCTGCTGCCTACTGTCAGCAGAAAAGAGGGGTGAGACTGGCACAGCCAAGGTGATTTCCCATATCCCTGCTCCACTTCCACCTTGCTCCCTGTCCCTGCTCTCTGCAGAACTTTGCTTGAGAAATAGATTTCCTTCTTCTTGGAGAAGTTCTCATTAAGCTATAGAGCTAACAGGAAACTGAAGGTGGTAGAAACATTTAAAAAATTAAGAGAAAATAAAATTAAATAAGGAAATGTCTAGCTTCAGGCAGCTGGGTTTACAGGTTTTAAAAGCAAGATAACATAGGACACTTAAGCCTCCTTACTGAAAGCTAAAGAATTGAGTAGATTTAAAGTCTTAACCTGTCTCTTCTTTTTCCTGATTTTTTTTTTTTTTTGCAAATGTTTCTATATCTCTTTTTTTAAATAAATTTATAAAGAAGAGCTTTTGTCCTATGGTTATTATTTACAAACAGCTTTTAAAGTAAAATTCAATTTAGTGAAATACTGAACAACCCATTAGAAGTTTCTTCACTATGGAAGAGAACATACTTCATGACCACAGGTTTAACTAGATACAGCCTTCAGCTGACCTCTGCCTAAACTTGTCAAACAGCATTTGGATTTGTTTTGCTCTGGTCAAAAGCTGTGGTTTATGGACAGGAGCTGGTCAGTCATCACAAAAGACTTGTGCTTAGTTCAGTTTTTCATGTGAAAAAAT
>VZTB01001268.1:697059-740706 GCA_013397245.1 Thryothorus ludovicianus
ATCCATTCCTGTATGACTGCTGAAGATCAGCTTTTTTGCTGTCAAGCAAAAATTTTTTCAGTAGGATTTAAATCAAAATTTTCAAATGCTGCTTTTTACTATTCCTTTCTGAAGTTGAGCTTGGAGTTTTATTAGGACTATATGTTACCAGAACTATCTGGAGAACACATTTTGACAAAGAGTAATATTTTTCTCAATTTTCTCTGCATTGAAATTATTTATCACTGTAAAAGTTGGTCTTTACATCATAAAAAGAAAATAGTGCACATAATTTTTAATATTTTTTTAGGATATTTTATTATCTTGTTCTTTACGCAATTGAAATTCTTGCAATTTTAAAAGCAGTTTTGTGTGATTTTGCTGTTCTGCTTGTGGTAATAATTTGCTTTTGTATTAATATACTAAAGGTTGGAAAGAAATGTAATTATGGTTTTGTTGTGAAATTATGAGGGTACTTCTTTTTCTTTTTTTTTCTTTTTTTTTCATTTTTTTTCTTCGCTGCTTTTCTTCCATCTGTCTTTACTCCGTGTACCTTAATCTTAGTAATCAGGCTCTTTCAGTAAACTTCCCAACAGTATAATATAGGTGCAGGTAAATTTTTGGAAAATGGTTAGGATAATTCTTCCTAAACCTAAGAGTCAACAGTTTGTTCTCCAAGAGAGAAGATAGTTGGGAATTGAAGGTAGATACATTATTGCTCTTTCAACATGTAGAATACTCCAAGGTTTGGAATCAGCAGTGGAAAAAATGAAGGTAAGTTAAAAAAGAAAGAATTTAGGAAGAGATAGAGAAAAATATATAATGTAGATTAGCTGTTAAAAAAACCTTTCCAGATAAAGAGAACATATATTAAACATTTACAGAGCAGTGAGCTAGAAGATAACATGAAGGAATTGAAAGAAATGCAACTTGGGGAATGAAATTAATTTAGCGACATCATTGTATGTTGTCTGGGTATGAAATGCATAGATGAGGAGGCAGACACAGCAATATTTCCATAATCACATGGTGAATGGTCATACTCTGTGAAGTGTATCAGTTCCAGAAATGCTAACAGGGAGCATGCGAGTTTTGTATCTGGAGAATGAAGTAATAGTGGTAGATGATGTGTTAGAGGTTTGCCAAAATGTGGAGTTTCTGGCCTCACCCTTTCAGAATGGGATTTGGTCTCACTTCCTTCCGTGCCTTCTGCCACTCTTGGATGTCTTGGTCATGTTACTTTGTCCTCTGGCATCTCCAGAGATTCCAGATCTGTTTTCTTTACAATTCATGTTGCTGGTTCCACTATCTCTTTCATGTTCCTGTGTAAACCTATCTTTGGGTGTTTATTTACTTGTGAGATTTAACTCTACAATGCCTGTTACTTTTTGTCTTGTTTTCCCTCCAGTCCCAAACAAATATATCTGGATCTTACTTTCTTGAATCACATGAATTTTATTATGGCCCATTAAAAAAGAAAATACAACCTCCCCAATAATATCCTCATAGGCAATCTAGCGGGCTTTTTCATTAAAGCTATTTTTTCTCTGAAATTTTCTGTTAACTGATTACCTATTTGTTCATTTCCTAAGTATATGACCAGTACCTCTGATCTCTAGCAGCCTTGCTTGCATTTCTGAAAAAAAATGCTCTTTTTTCTTTTTTTAAAAAATTTATAAAATATTTATTAGTAATTGTCCAAAAATAATTTAATGTCTTAATAGAATATATCCCTTTTCCATCTTAATCCACAGTTTATTCATCTCCTGTAAAATGCTGATATCAGTTTTGTAAGAGAGATTTTAGCTAAATTAAATGATAAATTTTTTTTCCCTAATTATACTAAATTTATTTTCTGATAATGTAACTGAGATAAGTTTTGAGAATGTTTGTTAAAATTTAGCAGTGTTTGCAAAGTTTTGCTTCTATAACTCTGTATGTGCACAGTACCGTTTTAGAGGGACAAACACTTTTTGTGGGTAATATTTATATTTTATATTCAGTCATATCTCTCTCCATTAGTCAAATAATTATATATTTTTTTTCTGTTAATATCCTCAGTGAAACAGCTACACAATTAAATGGAGGTGTGGTTATCACATTTGTCATAGGACATGTAGCCCTGAGGTTGCTGGGGTTTCTCTGTAAAGGGAGGATGTAGTTGGCTGAGGTTTGTTGAGTTTCCTGCAGCTGAGGGTTTTCTGATCAGAATGGAAGAAGCTCTGGCTTAAAGCTGAATCCCCAAAAAAGTTCACTGCAGTGGTTTGGCAAGAACTCCTAAAGGCTGCTCCCTTCCCTGCAGTATGGTGGTAAAATCCTGCAACACTACAGTCATTATCCCAGTCTCACTCACCTCTGATTTTCACTCCCTGCCTTCTCCCTGCAGAGAGTAAATAAAAGTTATATGAATGATTGTGGTAAAACCTTTTATGAAAATCTGATTAATTCATATTTTTTGAATAAAATTGCTGAAATGCCCACAACAGATAATTAACTGTCTCAGCCCACTTTTGTTCTTTGGTCCAACCAGAATTTTGGTAATCAGAAATAAGAGGGATTTCCACACTATCAAGTCTATTAAGAAAGATAAATAACACTTCAGCTGTTCAGTCCTCAAAATTTTCTAAGGAGTGAAAAGGTGTGTTTAAAATTCTCACAGGAAAATAATATAGGAATTGAATATTGAACAGAGAGGAAAATTAAGGAGAGAAAATTTTAACGACTGTGATCCTCAGATGAATTGGTAAATCTGAACCAAAACAAGTATTTTAATACTCATGAATTTTTTTTTCCCAAATAGAATGAAAAGTCATATAAAGTCACTGTTTTCAAATTATTTTTAAAATTTTTGCAGTAATTTCACATGACAGTAATTTTTTTCTTGTTTTCAATATTTTAAAAACCTCAGAAATTTTTACTCCCATATTACTTTTTCTTGGAAGAACTCTGCTTTTTTATTCAGATGCATATCTACGTTAATAAAACACACAGGAATCTCTTTATATTGTGTTGGATTCTCAGCAAGCAGTGCATTGAAAAAGTTAATTTAGACTCAAAGGAAGGATAGTAGTGCTTATTGTTCCCCAAAGTTGTCATTAGTTGGATATCAAATATACCTACAACTTCTTTCCTTGTTAGGGCCTATTGTGAAATCTTGCCCATTGTCACATCAGTGTAAAAACTGCCACCACCTCCAGCAGAGCCAGTATTTTTTCTGTTGCATCAAAAGGAATTTGCAGTATTTCCAGTAAGTTACTGAAAACCCAAAATAATAGTAATAATAGAAGACCCAAAACCACTACTAATAAGACGCCTGCTAATAAAGTCACTTGTGGTACAAAATCTCTTCATCCCCTTTTCATAGAAACCCATGTCTGATTAACTGAGTTTCAAGTAATGTGTCAAATAATTGTGAAAAAATTCTTAACCACAAACCTGTGCCTATCCTAACACAAAAAGAGTGACTGACGCTGAACCCCCAAAGCATTTTCATTTGCTGCCTCCACTCAGAAACTGTAATCATCAGCTAAACTGTGTGATTTTTCTCCAATATCCCTAACGAAACCATCCCTGCTGCTAAGAGCATGATGAACATGAGCACATACACTGATACTCCCTGATTTATTTTAATTCCATAAAAAAGTGTACACGACACGTGTGATCATACTGATACTCTGCATGTTTATTCTCTTTATATTATAGAGTATCAATGGGGACCTAATGTCCATCTTCTACTCAGTGATAAAACAAATACACGGTGCTGCTTTATGGATGTGATACCAATATTCTAACTTGTATTTTTTTGTGAATATTCCAAAGGTGACACAGGCGGAATTACAGAAATTTCTCACTGTTTATTCTCCAAGTCCAGTAAAAGACTCACTCTGTCTAATTTGAATATTTGTACCAGTATTCAGATGAGATATTTTAAAGAAAACAAGAGGCCCGTGGCATCCCTGATGTGTTCTGGTAAAGTCACTTCTGATGCAATTCTGTCCCACTGAGTTGAATTTATTTTGACTTTTGGCAAACCAATGAAGAAAACAAGGGACAAAAATCCAGTAAGTAATGCCATGAGCACTGGGAAGCCCAAGTCCATCAGGGTATCAGCCTCATGGCCTTCAAGGCCCCAGACTTATGTCTTTCCTAGTAGTAATTTGGGATGAAATCTCAAAGACAGAAGGACAGAATATTTTTATGTTTTTAGTCTTTGATTTGTATTTTTTTTCTAATATGTAGTTGAAATCAACTGTCTTCATGTGTCAACTTAATTCTTCTTTTCCACCTTCATGTAGCTCTTGTTTGTGTACTAATATTACTGATTGTTTCTTGTTTCAGCTATTTGTACAAGAATGAAATCCAGTCAATTGACAGGCAAGCATTTAAAGGACTTGCCTCTCTAGAACAACTGTAAGTGCCTTTTCTCTTCTGTGCTGTCATCTCCATGGTTCCCTGCAGAGGAAAAGTGCACGCCTTGATCCGTACATCCTACCTGCATGCTCTGCATGTCTGCACTCCCTGGGTTGGGCAGAGAGCCCCATAATCATTTGCATGTGAAAAAACCACAATTGATCTCTGTGTCAAATTCCTCATTTCTGTGTTTGTCTTTTATTTGTGATTTGCATTCCTGATGTCCCTATATGTTGTTACATAGCTTTGACAAAGGAGTATTATTGTGGAAAATGTTGAAAACTAATGTGTATTGCTTAGAGAGAGATTCTGCTTTCATTTCTGCAGGTTTTTATAATATCTCAATTCCTTTGACTGCAGCAGTTACTTTGTTTTATGTAGCATAACTAAAGTTGAATTAGCATCTGCAAGTTCAAGCCAGTTTTGTTAAACTTTGAAGCAAGAATACTTTTTAAAAAATAAAAACCTTGCTATTATTTGTGTTAATCATTGCTATATAGAGATGTTTAAAAAGTAAGGAAATTCATCATTTGCAATGTAGATGTTTCAGTAATGACCTCCAGAAGGATCAATTAAAATCATACTTCTTTTCCTGTAAAATGAAGAATAATTTCTACTGAAAAAGTATGAGAATGCAGTCCTAAGCATGATAAAACACAGTTGTGTTGATTCCATTAAGTTCAACTATATTTTGTTTTATAATCACTATAGGAGAGGCATTAAATTGCTGGTGTGAATCCAGAGAAGGGCAGTGAAGCCAATGAAGGGGCTGGAGCACAAATTCTGTGAGGAGCAGCTGAGGGAGCTGGGGTTATTTAGTCTGGAGAAAAAGAAGCTCAGTGGAAACCTTTCTTCTCTCTACCACTACCTGAAACAAGAGTATAGTGAGCTGGGGAGTGGTCTCTTCACCAAGGTAACAAGAGACAGGACAAGAGGAAATGGCCTTAAGTTGCACCAGGAGAGGTTAAGATTGGATATTAGGCAACATTTTGTCATGAAAAGGCTGGTAAAGCATTGAAACAGGCTGCCCAGGAAAGCAGTGGAGTTACTCTTCCTGAAGTGTTCAAGAAATGACTGGATGTGGCGCTTGGAGGTTTAGTGATGAGCATGATAGTGGTGCTATGTTGATGTTTAAACTTGAAAATCCTAAATATGTTTTCTAGCCTTAACAATTCTATGACTCCATGATCAGAGAGCATTGCTTCACATTCATTGTGATATTTGGAAAAAGCTGTAAATGTGTAGCTGTTTCACAGTTTGACTACAAAATAACAGTAGTAAACCTATGAGTTTTGTAGTGTAGTGTATAAAATGGGGGCTGAATATAAATTTTTAAACTTCTGAAAGGTATCAGTGTTACCTTAACACTGTATATCTGAAAAGTATACAGTGTTACAAGTGTGTTACCAGTGTTCTATATGTACCAGTTTGCTTATTACTGTAAACCTCTAATGGATATTAGTATACACAGAGAGAGTATGTATTAAATAAAATGACACCTCTTATGAAGACAAAGTCTTACATTCTCCTTTTAGAGTGCAATAGATGCCTTTTGAAGGAGGAGCTTCTAAAAACCAGAAGTGTTAGTTATAAAAAGTATATAAATATGTAATTTTTTCCTTATTGCCTTTCTCTTCCTTCTCCTTTTACTCTAGAAATTATTACTGCACCATATTGACAGCAACTGGTAGGGCTTACTTACATGCTAATAGCAATACTTAATTTCTATGTAGAATTTGGAAAACTGAGGCCTATTTATTGAATTACTAATGTTTTGAAAATAATGTTCTTCCCCATGCCACAAGCCTCATAGGCTGCAAGTGGCAACATCTTTCCTTTTTTCTTGTGTTCTTTTTTCCTGTTGATCTATGTTATTGCTGAAAAACATAAATCAGTTTGAAATATTGACACCTTCTGAATGCACTTTTCCACTGTGGCAGTTAAACCTCTCTGCATACAGTGATATCTCACTATACCAGCTTAAGTTCAAACTTCTGAAACATCAGCATTATTCAGTGTGAAACTGAGATTCCAACTCAGGGCTTGAGTCTTATCTCTAGCTGGGAAGTGTGGAAATGGAGCCTGGCAGAGTCACTGCTCATTGCCTGCCTGAGTACCATGGCAGCACCTGCAGCTGCTGGGGAATGGGGTCAGGCACTTCCCCACTGCCTGCATCAGAGCTCACTGCACTTTAGAGCTCTTCTCTCCTAAACAGAGAGCCTGCCAGCAGGGAAAATGGGAGCACACAAAGCCAGTGCCAGGCACAGAAATAAATTTAATGGGGAGTGCTCTTTGAGATTTTTATTTTACGAGAGATTTGGCATTTATGCATCTTTAGCATAAAAATATGTTTTGACTCTACAGGGTCTGTTTTATCACATTAGCTTTGGAGAAAAACTGCTGACAAGAGTTACTCTTGGCAAACAAGTTCCCAAGTGTCCTCATTTCAGTTTTGGACTGTATTGACAGTGCTAAATTGATGTTTCTGCATTTGAGGTCTCTGTGGCCACGATTTATCAAACATATTTTGCTACTGGTTGTGTTAACTCAGCCAAATGCTGTTCTCAGTGCTCAGCAGAGTTCTCAGAAGCAGACACTGTGGACCACATTTCAGGGAAAGACTTATTTCACAGCAATTTCTTCTACTCCAATGAAGCAGATTTCAACTGGTAGTTGCTTTTTAAAAAATACCTGAACAGCAAAGCAAACACATTTTTGGTGATTGTTGTTGTTTATAACAGAAACTAAATGTAGTTAGATTTAGAAAGCCTGTTGCATGTATATGGGACAAAACTGCCCAAGTATTTACTGCAACTGGCAGGTTCCTCCTTAAACCTCTGAAGCAGAATTCTTAACTGCTGATGTAGTCAAAATAGCTTTTCCTTTAGAAATTTCTGCCAAGGGAGTAAGGTCTTTGAATCAAATCTTGAAACCTGTTTGTGCTAGGGTAAATTCTGAAGAAAAATGGGCAGATGTAGGTACTTAAACACACTGAGCCATACATACTTCGTCACCTAACTTTTCACCTGTGGCTGGGTAGGAAGGAAGAGAGTCAGCTGATGAAAAGTAGCTGCTTAGCACCAGTTTAGACATTGTTAAATCTGCAAGACATATGTTTGGGTCTGGCAAAGACAGCAGAAAGCTGCAGGAAACTTACATTTTTTCAGAGCAGCAGCCGGAAGGCAGACAGAACACCCGAAAGGCAAGGAGGGGCAGCCTCTGCATGCTCCGGCTTAGGCAATGCTCTGTGCCTCCCTGTGCCTGGGCTTGAGAAGTGAATCCCACCTGAAATGTCACAAATACCCTGCTTGGGACGTCATGAATTTGGATCCCAAGATCTAGCTCTAAATGGACTCCATTTCCAGATGTGTATACAGTGCTTTGCTTTCAAATATCTGTCATATTTTTGAGAACTCAGCTTATGAGTTATATATATCAGGGACAGAAAGTATGCTTTCCTGTATTTACTAGTGGGATCCCCAAATATTAATGGAATTATTTAAGTCTGTTTACATAATCCTAGTTATGCATTTTCTTTCAACTTTCATGTTAGCATACTAATTTTGTTCTTTATAAGCTGTTATTAGTTATGATGTAGTTTATGTAGACATATGCATATTTATGGGGAATTAAAAACAAAAAACTTAATTAACATATAGTGATACAGTTTGTTATATTATTTATCTCAATTCAGTATTTTTGAAGTGTTGCTGTTTATTTACTTGTTTTATATCAGAAGTTCCTGATTTTTGCATAACTCTATGTCAGCACATATTTAACACAGTGGAGTCTGTGTAAAGTTGCTGCAAAAACTATCTATGGGAAGGAATAGTGAAAGATAATTATTAAAAAAGTGAACCCAAAAGTATGACGGGGCCTTGACAAGTATATCCTTATTATTCTACAATAACATCAGATGGGAACAACAAACTAGAAACAAATACTTGTCCAGCCTTCTTTTTAAAGTCTTCAGTGAGGATTACATAATCTCCTTAAGTACCTTGTTCCAATATTTTATATCATTACCACAACATTTACTTAAATCTTTTTCCTTGTGGTTTAAGGCTGCCACTTGTTATCCCTGAGCAGAGTAAGCTCTTTGATAAATACAGAACATATATGTTTGTTCATTCTTTTTCATATAATCAGAAGGGCAAACATGCTGTTTAAATATTCAGAACATAGATTATATTCAAGAGTTAGTAAGTACTTCCCCAAAGATGTGATACTACTATTAGAAAAAGAACAATTGGCATATATGATAGAAGTTGTCCCCCACAAAAACTACAAAGCTACATAAGATATAATCCTAAATTTAGTGCTGTGAAAAATGCCACTGGGACTGAATTTTACTGTAAATTTTTGTCCTATGAGATTAATAAGAAAGACAATCTATACCATGCTTATTTGATGAAGTTCTTATCTCCCTCTTGAAGTGTTTCATTTGGACTTTTTTTTCCAATAAATATTTCCTTTCCTTCTGTTTAATTCTTGATAGTGAGCTTAGAATTAAAGAGGAAAGACATACAGGTATTTAAAAATCACTTTTGTAGGCTTTTTCTTTCAATTTTCATTCCAAAAGTCTTTTAAATATCTAATTTATTACATGATACTATTTTTAGTATTTTGTATTCTGAACATAAAAGATGCCTATAAAGATATGCTGGTGTGAGGTTATTTCCTGAGTATGATTAAAGTGAATTTTAAATATGAGAAATTACCATATTAATTAAAATATTAAAATATACCTTTACAAAACTTTAATGTGGCGCGTAGAAGAAAATCATAGAAGTGATAAACCAAAGTGATAAAACAGGATAAAAATATAGGTCATAATGCCAAGAATTTTTTATTCTTTTTATTGTAGACTTAAAATGAAATCTGGTTTCTGCATCTATTTATTTTGAATTATACTTGGTAATTATTTTGGCAAGATATTTAACACCTTGTTCTATTAATAAATTGTGTGATAAATTGCTCAGGACTTTTTTAGGTCATAATTTAAAGACCTACAAAACCCAGCTAACTTGTGTAACCCAACTACTATGAAGCAGTTAAGAGTATTTTCTAGCTGGATTTCATGATTTGATTTTTTTGAGCTACTTTAGACAGTGTGATATCTGATGAGGTAAAGTTAGCTGTTATAATGTTCTTCGGCACCTGAATTATTGTGTTTGTATCTGCAATGATGTGAACTTGTAAACAAGACAAGGTTAATAACAGAAATATATTTTTTAAATTTGTTTGGAAAAACAAGATGACTTTTCAGGCACATATTGATTACATCTGTAATTCTAATAGTCCTGAGTACTGAACAGCCATTATGGGCTGCTGCTTTGAGTTTTACAATATATACACTACGTAAACTATCTGAGGCAGGTATTCTTTCTTTTTCTCTCTTTCTAATTTCACCCTGATTCGTGGCCCTGAACAAGGAGTTGTGTGCCTCAATGTGTCTGCTTTTACCAATGTTATTTTTTATTCCAATAAGTACTGCCTACAAATCTTGCCTTGTCAGTGCCAAAGTATGAGAGATTAGTTTATATGGAATATAAAGAGATGTGTTTGCAAGGTGCTCATGAGGCAAAAAAATGCAAGTAGAATTAAGAAAGTTAAAAAGGAAAATTATCACTGCTACCTGCGAAAGAAGTGGTGTTTGTAATATTTTGCAAAATGAAAGCTGCTTCAGAGGTAACAAACCCTGTAGTTGTGCCTGGCTTTTCCCTTTGTCCTCTTTCATTGCACCTTGCCTTGCCCCTCCCATATGCTGCTGATCCTGGAAGGTGGATGAGCAGAGCCCTGGCTCCTGGCAAGCTGTGCCTGCCCACCTCATGGCTGGGCAATACCCAGTCCGTGCCCTGCCAGTCCTTCCTCACTGAGGTCTCTCTTCTCTCTGCTGGCAAATCAAATGACCCTTGCAGGAAATATCTGTCTTTGAGATCTGTCTTTTTAATTTTGAAGAAATTGCCCTGTATTTTTAAAGGGGAGATGAAAACTGGCAAGGTGATGCAGCTCTTAGTTCTTCATTCTAACGAGACCACGCCCTGTGCTCGATCTACTCTGCGGCCACGCGTAGCACTGGCAGTAGGCAGACTTGACACTCTGATGTGCTTGGTCACACCCGTGCTGATTTATTGGCTTTTTCTGTGGTCCCCATTCACTGCTCCCTGGCATCGCTCGCTGGCTCACGCTTGTCCTGGGAGGCTGCCAGGCACGTGCCTGGCTTCCCTCCGCACGCGCCGTCCAGGGCTCCCTGCAAGGGCTTGGCCGGCACCGCCGCTTCTTCCCCTTCCCTCTGCACAGCCACCAACGGGCTCCGTGCAGGCGAGTCCCCACGTCCCTGTCCTTCTCATGCTGAGGGATTGATGTTTCAGGAGATACTGGGCTCTGAGCTGTTCTCACGGATTTTAAATGGCAGGCTTTTTCTCTTCTTCAGACCACAGTCATTTCTGTACATGTGCATTCTCCAGAGGTTCCCAAGTTTGTCAGAGGTCAAATAAGAAACTTAAAGAGTTTTGGATACATTTTGACATGATCAGTATCCAATGTCTATAAACAACTTTCACAGTTTCTTGTGCCGGTCTTATTTATTACATCTTGTTTTCTCATCTGCAAGGTTAAGGAGTATCTCCACAGAATAATCAATGCTGGAAAGATCCTGCCTTTGCAGTCCACATTCACAACAGATTAATAGTTACAGATTAATTATCTTGTTATACTAACTTTGTCAATTTTACAGCCTTAACAGCTGTGTAGACTTATGGTTGTGTAATGTAAATAGCTTGCATAAGCTTCACAAGAGCATCAAATAGCACCAGTTGCTATGAAGTCCTTTCTCTAAAGTCAAATTAGTCAAACTTGGGTTTATATTACAAATTTGGTTTTGAGAGCTTTCACAGCTTTAAATGCCAGTGTTCATGGACTAGAGAAGGTTATTTCTCAGCATCTTTTGAAATTTTCACTCATGGAAATGAAAACATTTGCCCATGAAAAATGTTATTGTGCTAGAAACCATAAATGTTTCTAAATAACCTCTAACATTTTTCCTATAAAAATAATAATTTTCTTTTCTGAATAATTTTTTTCAAGCATACATACAATGAACATCAGACTTGGCAAAATAGTGTTCCAAGTATTATCTCCCAAATCTCCAAAGCAATGTTTGGGGTTTTTTGCTTATATATGGACACACACACACCCAGTGTAGTGATCTGCAAACCCTTCTTTGTCATTTCTTTTATTTCTCAGATTCAAGTATGAGATTCAGATGGCAACAGAAAAAAGCTGCTACATCACTATGGCCTTTTAGATCTGTAAACAGTATGGAAACAATAAATTCTTTAAAATGTTTTACCAGTTAAGAAAATTGTTTCAGTATTTTTCTTTTTGTTTAACATATTTTCAGGTATCTGCACTTTAATCAAATAGAAACGTTGGAACCTGAATCCTTTACTCATCTTCCAAAACTTGAAAGGCTGTAAGTTTGTTTTTCTTGGGGTAAGATTCAGAAGACAGCTTGCTTCCCTGTTTGAATTAAATCAAGCATTTGAAACTAAAAAATAATATTTTTATCATTGCCATAGATCGTTTTTAATCCATTTTTTTAAACTGTAACTACTACGTAGTCTTTCCAAGAACACTTTGGTGAGGCTGACCTTAGAGGCATGCAGAAGTGAGCATTGTCTGTGGTTTATTTTTCTTTTGCAAAACTATTTCTCAAAGATCTGTGATCAATATTTGGCTTAAAATAAATGTTATAATGTTATGAATGAGGAACTAGACAATTTATTTAAGATCTTTTTTTTAAAATTTTTAATTTGAATGCTTATGAACTCCCTTCCTTGTAGTTACTTAAGGCTTCTTTTTCCCCATATGGACATATCCAAGCACACCTTGGAGGCCACTTAAAAAGTAGTAGACAATGACTTGCGGAACAGGTTCAGTTTTTTTTCTTAAATTTTCTTAGATTACTTTCTCTTGAAAACTTTCCAGAAGTATGTAAATTAAATGAATGCATCACAAAGTCTGAATTATTACATGCATGTTTCTGTGTTTTTAACAGATTTTTGCATAACAACAGAATAGCTCATTTGATTCCTGGAACATTTAGTCACTTAGAATCTATGAAGAGACTGTAAGTAAATTGAATTATTATTGAACTAATGAAATTTTAGATAACCCAATTAGACTGTATCTTCTCTTGCAATATTTATTTTCCATGCAAATGCTTTTTATGGTGTAATTGTTTTAAATATTAAATATTTTTTCTCTTAACTGTGCTTCAGTTGTTTATGTGCTTAGATTGAGAACATTGTTTTGCATCTGTTTTCTTTAGTTACTGACTAGAGTTTATTTCCTATATTGGGATTATTTATAATCATTGTTTTATAGACTATATAATATATATAGTTGTTCTTTGTGCAGTAAAAACAATTCCTGTGATGAGAACTACGAGAATGCCTATAAGCCAGTAACCATTGCCCGTACTGCGTGTAGGCTGTTTGTAATGACAGATGAAGGCATTGCTCCCTGCACAGAGCCGTGCTGGCCCGGCAGGGTGGCTGGGGCTGGCTGGCAGAGCTGAGGCTGCTCCCTGTTTTGTGCAGGCGTTTGGACTCGAACGCGCTGCACTGCGACTGTGAAATCCTGTGGCTGGCGGAGCTGCTCAAGACGTACGCGGAGTCGGGCAACGCGCAGGCAGCCGCCACCTGTGAGTATCCACGGAGGATCCAGGGAAGATCTGTGGCCACCATAACGCCGGAGGAGCTGAACTGTGGTGGGTTTGCCGCTTCCTCATAGCTTGTTTAATGGGTTGCATGTACCTAAACTGTATTTTTTTGGGGGAGTTACAGTTTGTTGTTCTGTTCATTAACACTGACCACTTCTGGTTAATAGTGGTTATTTCTAGAAATCTCTCTCTGTTCCTTTTCTGTTTTTGTGTGCTTCTGACAGAATTGATTGCTGTTACCCTTTAATGAAACAAATATAACCATTTTTGAAATTTCCCCTGGAAGAACTAAAGGTGATTATCCTGAAGGGGTTTATTTTTTCCTTTTGTATTTAAGTTCTGATCATAACCCAGTTATCAGCTAGAGTCTATGGTGTTGCATTAATATTATTTGGTGTTGTTTATTCCCTTCTATATGAGGGAAAGGAAGGAAAGAAGCTTTACTGAACTGCTCCTGATGACACAGTTCTTGCCATTAAAATTTTTGTTGATGTAGGAGTTGGTATTGCACCAATGAATTTTGTTTTTGCTCAGCTGTAATTAATAAGAGTGCCCCACACAGACACTGAAATCCTCTGCCACTGAGGATTAATCCTTTGTAATCCTTCTGTTTGTCTGTATTCCTTCACCCTAGGGGTGCAAAAACTTGGTCCCATGGGCACCCTGGGACTTGGCCCAGCACCTCTTGTGTTCTGAAATCAAAATGCAGATTTCTCATCAAGCTATGGGCATTTGCCTGCCCACCCACATAATGAAGCCAAGGTATTAAATAAGTAAATTGTTCTTTTTGGTTATGTGTTGGATGTAATTCTGATCATGAGAACTGTGACCATAAGCATCTACAAGATTCTTGAAGAAGATAGTACAAGGGGAATTCTGTGCAAGAATAATGCACATGGCACCCTACCAGCTCTTTGCACATCTAAGGAGAATGAATATAGAAACTGCAGGAAGCAAGCTGTACAAATTATTCTGTGAGGCAGATTAGGCACTGATACTTATCTAGAGGAAGTTATTTTAAATGGTACTTGTGCTTGCTGCTTTAAAGTTTTTCCTTCATAGGCAATTTGAGTCCCTGTTCAAATAAATAAAACAGCCGCTTTAGAACCTGATACAAATTTGCACAATCTATTTCCTGTCTGCTGAAAGGTCCTAAGGAACAATGAAGGAGGTCAGAAATCCCACAGTCACTTCTGCACTTTTTTTTCTGGAAAAGTGCATTTAATCCTGACTAAGTATATGCATATTTTAAATAGCAACATTTGTGAAAAATTTTTTTTGCAAGATGTATGGAAATATTTTTATTTACCAGTTTTTAGTAGTTTTAAAATAAGTAAGAGTATTTTGTATGTTTTATTGTTGATATAGAGAGGCCAAGAATTACATCAGAGCCTCAGGATGTGGACGTTACCTCAGGGAATACAGTGTACTTCACTTGCAGGGCTGAAGGCAATCCTAAACCAGAAATTATCTGGCTTCGAAACAAGTAAGTTTAAAAGAGGAAGAGAGAAACTTGCTGTAAGTACATTTGCCTGTGTGCATGTACATTTTTGTGTGCATGTCCGTGTGCTCTTTATGGTAATATATGAAACAACTACAGCAAAAACATGCTATAATTAATATAAGCATATGAAGTAATGATAATAAAAAAAATTCCTTTTTTATTAGGAATTCTAAACATTTAAGAGCTGGTAACTAGGAAGTATTATTACTCTAGTACTATTTGTAAGCTGCAGTATACCTGGAAATCTGCTCACACCTGTAATACTAAATCGTTTATATATAAGCATCAGGCAATCCACTGTGGACATGTTATATGTACAGTCTCTGGATTACTTAGCATTTGCATATATTTTTGCAAGATACTTTTTTTAAGGACTCCAGCTGGATACAATTAAAAGTTTCAGAGAACTCTTTCTGTACCCCTAGCTCCTCAGAGGTAGCTTACCTCCAAGGGAAGCTGTCCCAGGAGATGGGTGAGACATCCATTTCCAGCCTCCTCAAACCAGTACATGGAGGGCAGGCAAGTTGTTATATCATAGGATTGTAGCGTAATTCAAGTTGGAGGAGGTCTCCAAGATTGGAGGCCTGCAGTGCAGCCTTCTGCTCAAAGCAGGATTATTCCAGGTTGCTTTATCCAGATGTGTCTTAAAAGCCTCTAGGGGTGGAGATAGGTTGTCTGGGCAATCTGCAGCATCTCTTTCCCTCACCACTTAGAAGATAGGGGAAGGCTCTGTAAAGGATGACTATCTTTCAACAGCCCAAGGCTGCAGAGTGGCTGCTCAGGCTGTGCCCAGAGCCTGGCTCCCTCCAGCTGCACAGGGCACAGCACAGCTGAACCAGCCTTGTGCTGGCTCATCACCCCCTTAAACTGGTGTGAACTTACAATGAACACATGAACTGTGAGTTTACCATCAGCAAATCAGATTTTGGCTTAATAATGCCCTTATACAAATGGAGAACCTGACCTGGAACATAAATTCCCTTATATAAAGCATTTTAGTTTGTTAGTTGCTGATGAAATGGCATGGTTTGGAGTCCTGGTTCTATTTCTTTCTGCTTATGTCAGTGAGAACCACTCATGCAGCAAAGGTACAGCATTTATGGAGTATGTCAAGAACAGAGCCTTGAACTTGAATGGTATAATTATTTCTTTAAAATTTTCTCTGGCTCATGTATTTATAATACACAAAGAAAACATTCAGAATACACATAGGACTTTTAAGAAGAAACTTAAGCTTGGGTGAGAGATTATTGACTTAGGCTTGTTCCTGGCTGCATGAATGAGAGCAAAGCTCTTTGCAAAGTAGTTGAATATGGCAAAATTTCAGTCAAAAGCCATCAACCTGTTGAGCATTATGTTGAATAGATCAGTAGGCTAGCTTTGTACTTAAGAGCTGTGATCTCATCCCTCATCTGTGCTTTCTTCATCATGTAATGAGAGATAGACTGAGACAGTACCTTTAATAAAACCCCTTAAGACTTCTTAGATTACATCACAGAAACTCATCCATGACCTAACCTGAAGACCTGACCTCATATTTTAAACCAGTACAAATTATAATCAGGTTCATCAGTGCTCCTTGAACAATCCAGGCAGAGTTTGGCACAAAGATTGGTTTAGAGCAACTAACCTCTCTCTTAGTAGAAAATATCTTGAGCATTGAGCTTGCATGACATATTTTCAGTGGAAATAGTTTTAATTGTTTTGCCAACTAGAACAGCCTTTGAAAGACCTGGTATGTGTATTCATTCACTGTTTTTTCCCTATAAGCTTTTCCTTGTGGAATTATTTTACACATTCATTTTGAAGACGCATTACTTAAGCAAAGTATTTTCATGATTTGTTTTTCCTCTTCTTCTCTTTAGGAGAAAATTTAAAGGTCTATTATTTTTCACAAAGTAAAACTTTTTTTTCCCCTTGCAAGTGTTTTTTGGGTAATTTATCTCCTGAGTTTTATTATTTGGCAGTTTTCTGCACTTGTGATTTAAAGGTTTAACTCTAGCAGATCCTTTTCTTCTCAGTAATGAGCTCAGTATGAAAGAAGATTCCCGTCTAAACTTGCTAGATGATGGCACGTTGATGATTCAGAATACTCAAGAAACAGACCAAGGCATTTACCAATGCATGGCAAAAAATGTGGCTGGAGAAGTGAAAACTCAGGAAGTTACTCTTAGATACTTTGAGTCACCAGGTAAAGAGCATTAAGTTTGAATTTTGCATTCAGATAGAGTTGTTTTTATCATAAGATTGCTAAAAATAAAATACTTTGGCAGTTGACATGTAGATTTGTTGGGCTTGGGCATCTTCAGAGCTAGATCATGAAGCTATAATATCCCTAGAACAAAAATGCAAGTCAGCTGGTTAATTAAGATGTTTATTGTGATGTGCAATTTTGATAGTCTCGTAGGCTGTAGAAGGGTTAGGAAAAGAGGCTTTGCATTGCAACATTGCTCAATGCAGTAACATTCTCTGCAGATACCGAAAACCACGAGCTGCTGAACAGGCCACTCATGGAAGCTTTGGCACACCCAGTGCAGCCATCCTTGCTCAAGAGCCTTTTAGCTCTGTCTAGCCAGGGCCTCGTGTTTGCAAAGACTAAATTCCTGTCCAGGACTGTAATGTTTTTAAAACCCAAACTTTGCTGTGAGAACATTTTGTTTTGACACACAGCATCAGGTAAACTTAAAATGTCACTGCAAATTACTCATGTACTTGAGAAAAGTTACTTAAAATGTAGCTTAATCAGTTTTGGCTTTTGTGGCTTACGGCAATTTTTAGCCTGTGTGTTTTGCGTCTCAATGTCTCTGAAGAGACCTTTATAAAGATCAGCATAAGAGAGCAAAATATTTGAAAATTGTTTTAGTGGGAGTTCAGAAAAAAAACAAAACAGTGCAATTATGAGCTTTTGTTTTTATCTATTGATGTCTGCAGTAAAAGCAAGGCAGAGTTTGCACCGAGATTAGAGGTATGATGGAACACAGCTATTAAACCTCGCCCAGGTGTCCCCAGTTATAGATGATATTTGTCTAAATTAGAGCTGTGCAAGCCGAAAGCTGCATTTAGGCATTGCTGTTTCCTCACAGCCCGGCCGAGTTTTGTGATTCACCCACAAAATACCGAAGTGCTGGTTGGAGAGAGTGTTACCTTGGAGTGCAGTGCAACCGGCCACCCTCAGCCACGAATTACCTGGACCAAGGGCGACAGGACCCCGCTACCAAATGACCCCCGGGTCACAATAACTCCGTCAGGAGGACTTTACATACAAAATGTAAAGCAGGAGGACAGTGGCGAGTACACCTGTTTTGCAACTAACAGCATAGATAACATCCATGCCACTGCATACATCATAGTCCAAGGTAAATAATGTTAAACTGGGAGAGACGTATTACTTGAAATTGTGTGGATTTGTCTTTTCTCCTGAGTTGACAGAGTTAAACTAAAAACATAAAAGATTTTTCTTCTAAGTGCACTATCATAGTCCATAGGGAAGTTGCTATGCATTTCACACAGATTAAGATATTATATAATGTTTTTCTGAAAATTATATTTCATTGATTATCAGAATTTTAATGTTTTCAACGGTAAACTTCTTATGTTTTGTCTGCATAGAGGAACAGACAAGTAGTGTCAAACTTTTGAATGATTAAATATTTTCTGTAACAGGCAGTTATGATACAGATTAGAATTTTTGCCTGGAGAAAGGGAGTTTTGAATACAAATCTGTGCCACTTCTCTTTTGTAGACACTTCAGTGAATGTGGAAATATTTTCTGCTGAGTTTGATAGAGACTATCATTCTGGCAGCTGAGGCATTAGCACAACTTTTCTGCAAAGCAAAATTCAAAGTACTCTAACTTGTGATTGCAAAATTTTGATATTGTATGTCAATAGTGTATTATAAAGTATTTGAGATCAACTATCTAAAGTCTCCTGCATATATAGATAATTTTTTTTGCAAACACTTTTGTGCTGGAACTTTTGTTTCCAAAATACTTTGAGTAACCTTTAGATTTGTTTGCTTCTGTTCTCATGTTAAAATCTTTAATTGGCAAGCAGTCAAGATTGCAAATGCCTTCTTAATGAGTTCTAAAACTATACAAAACTTTTCTGTGTGTGTCCAGTGTGGTTTGTTCGTTTATCATATACCAGTGGATTTTTGTGTTTTGGGAGCTGAACAAGTACTTTTCACATTGGTAGTGCACACTGTTACTGCAGACTCTGACCCACGCTCCACTCTGCTTCAATGGAAGAAAACAAGCAGCTCAAGAAGGTTTTGATTACATTTTTTTTCACAATTTAACTGGGAAGTTTTGAGAGAAAGAGAAGATAGTGTTTTTAATCCAGGGAAGAATCTGTGTTTGATTCTACAAGTCTTACTGTACCTCTTATTTCGGATCTGTGACAGTTGATCCCACATGCCTTCACTGACATCAGGGCCAGGTTATGAAAGAGATGTTCCTTTTGCACCAGTGGCTGCCCTAACTCTCTTCTCTCTAGGAATCACAATGTAAAAGAATTCCATTACCATCTCTCTTCCCACCAATATTTCAAGTTACGCAGGAAATAGTATGTAATTCAGTCATGCATTTTTCAATTGTTTTTTTTTCTTAATGGCTTTATTTCCTCTTCTGTAGCTCTACCTCAGTTTACTGTCACTCCACAAGACAAAACAGTGATTGAAGGACAAACTGTTGACTTCCCTTGTGAAGCACAAGGTTATCCCCAACCTGTTATTGCCTGGACTAAAGGAGGTAAGTGTGTTCCATTCTTCCTTTAAAACTACTCGGATTGTTTAGCAGTCATATCGGAATCACTTCTTTATTGAAAGGAACTGCATGTTTTTGTTTAGATGCTTCAGTTTCTGAAGGAAACAGAGTTCATCTCCTTCTCCTTTAGCTGGGAAAGGCAAGGTGTCCCACAGGAGCTAGCTACCCAAGCATTTTTCATTATTAAGTCAAAAAGTCACTAAAATATATGTGTCCATACTAGATGCCTAATAATAATTTTTTAAGAAATATGAGGCCAATTACACATAGCAGTATATATCACTGCTGTTGTACTGCAGAAGAAATGGAGGTGGCTGGAGGTCTGAAATTAGCTGAGATGTGCTGTCTTCAGAAACCAGAGCAGTCCAGCCTGTAACTGACATCAGTGTACCCCCATCTCTGTCACCTCATGCACATTGTCAGAGACAATGGGGTACACTGCTGACTGTTTTATCAAGTTATGGCTCTAAAGGCATTAAGCCAAATCCAGCAGGAAGAAATATTGTAGTGGATGTTTTATCAGTAAGCAAAAATTCCGGTTGGTTCAACTGAAAAAACTCTAACAGGCTAAATAACTCTTAGGAAATTCTAAATTATGGTACATAAAGCAGATTCTTAACAAACTGTTCATCATTTTGATGCTGGTAACATCCCTGTTTCTCCCTCTACTCAGACTGCTCCAATCAATTGATATGTCCAGAAAGGGAGGGTAGGGTACAGACACTGATGTGCATTCATTTTTCTTATATTCCATTTTTTTCAGGGCCATGTGTATTTTTCTGTGGATTATCTAGGCCTAGGAAAATGAGATCAAGTGTGTCTTTCAAACTTGGCAATAATATGACATGAACAGTAACGCATGTTGGTTGGTGTTTTTATGTCTTTTCATTTGGATGCTTTAGCATGCTCCTTAAATGAAAATATTTATTTCTACCACAGAATTATTATCGTCTACATATGTATAATTTGTTTGCTTTTCATGTTTATCTCCCAAGAAGTAAATGTTTCAAACTTTTTTATTTTTATTTTTTTCCAAGAAACTTTAATATTTCCCAGTGTTTTATCAAATTTAAAACCTTCTGAGTTTCCCTTTTTCTGACACAAAGGACTTTGTTGCTATAAAGAGCAAATGAATTTGTGTGTTTCAGGAGGCCAGTTGTCTGTTGACAGAAGACACTTGGTTCTGTCCTCTGGAACACTGAGGATTTCCAGGGTTGCTCTGCATGACCAGGGGCAGTATGAATGCCAAGCTGTCAACATCATTGGATCTCAGAGAATCGTTGTATACCTGACTGTGCAGCCTAGAGGTACAGCCCATGTACAGCTGTGGGAAGGAAAAAAAGAAAAAATGAGAAATATTTAAGCTAACTCTAAAATACACAGTACCATGCATGATTGTTTCTGAGTATATCTCCTTTTAGATCCCAAGTGGTTTCCAATAAATAACATGTCCGGATATTTACCAGTATTTGTGCAGGGTATCATTCCTGTAGAACAGTCTGTCTTCTGGGAAAGAGATTTATCTGATTTACTGTTTGTTTTTTGTTGTTTTTTTTTTTTTGTAGAAAGTGGAAGTTTTCTTTGAGGATGACAGTATTCTTATGCTTTGGAAAATATTTTGTGAAAAAAACTAGTTTTCAATACGACTCTATGATGTTATTTAGAAGATGTTATTAACATAACATTTCATGTCCAAAACACTTTATTTTACTGAAGCAGAATGAACTTCACAAAAAAGAATCATTCCTTTTACTGAAAATAAAATGAGGTTAAAGAAAGTTCTAAAACACCAACTCCAAACTGCATTTTTATGCTCTTTTTTCAGTTAAATTCTAAGGTAATTACTTCTAGGATAAATTATAATCATATTACCATTCATAATTTATGAAAGTACTTTGATGTTTAACGGAATTCAAGGAGATAAAACATATAATTCACACCATTTCTTTATACTGATAAATATAAATATATATTTAAAACTGTATATTACTAAAAGGGGCTCAAATGAGCTTAGAAGTTTTTCAGAAAAAATTCGATTGATTTTTCTTAGTTAAGAGTAGTATTGGGAGATGGATTTGTCAAAATTTAGATGATTTTTTTAACTTTTAAAAAATGTTGATTAAAATTAGAACAAGTATTAGTTTAAAAAAAATTTATAGCTTTCTAGCTGTGTTAAATTTCACTGGACTTGAATAAAGTTTAATAAAACAGTTTTTGTGCAACTCAGGTTGCAAACTTCAGTCAGCAAAAGATAGGACATACAAGATTGAAGGCTGAATATGTAGCCTGAAATTGGAGCTCTCCACAGATTATTTGCAATGCTGCTTTCAATTGTGCAAAAAGAGAATTTTTTTTCTTCTGGACTTCTAACAGAAGGACTGTTCATCAGAGGGGTGTCTAGTCATTGGTCACTGTGGTTAAAGGATGGTTAAAGAATACAGATTAATGGTCCAGGTCTGTTTGCTGGCATGACTCAGCTCACATGCACAGAGCCAGGCTCTCAAACCTCCCAGTGCTGAACACCTGCCTCTGGATGCCTTATTTGAACTGGTTTCTGTCCTTTACAGCCATTTGTGTACAGTTTGACAATAGGGCCAGGTTTGATTGATAGTGTAAGTGACTATAAGTGGAGCCAAATACTTCTCTGTAAAAGCACAGCCCTTCACCCTCTCCCACTCCCCCTAAATATCAGTGTCATGAAATCAGTACCATAGTAGTATATGTTAGCAGAAATAGAATTCTTAATGTCTTCATGATCTTCTATGTGCTTCTCTTGATGATATTTGAGAGCCAGGCATCAATTTGGATTTGAAGGAAATTAGAGTTTAAAAACACATTAATTTTATTCACAGTGGATTTAGGTAACAGTATGCTCTGTCCTTAGAATTGAAGATGATATTTTTATGTTTTAAGGAGTGAGGCTCATAGGTGTCATGGAGATAAGGGCTCTTTCAAGGCTCAGTGCCTCAGCAAGTCAGGCTGAGAGAATCAGTTGAATGAGTTGTGGAAGGTTTTGCGTTTGTCATCTAAAACATTGCAGTTGTTGCTATTAAAAAAATTAAAACAAAAAGAAAGATGACAGAAGTTAATGCTATATTCATTCTGACGACTTTGTACAGATTTGGCTATTAACAGAAATATTTTTCAGAGCTCTAAATTAATGGAACTTAAGTGGTTTTGACAACTACTAGCCTATTATGTTAGAAGTTAAGAGAACTTTAAAATCATCCTGAAGCAGACATCAGGAATAAGGTCATAGAATCATTAAGATTGAAAAAGACATTTCATCAAGTTCAACTGTCAATGTAGCACTACCACTATGTTTAACGTTAAACCATGCCCTTAAATGCCGTATTTTTTGAACACATTTTTTGAACACTTTCAGGGATGGTCACTCTACAACTTCCCTGGACAGTCTGTTCCAGTGCTTGACAGTCCTTTCTAGGCAAAAGTTTTTCCCTATATCTAATCTAAACCTCCTCTGGCACAACTTAAGGGCATTTTCTCTTGTCCTGTCACTTGTTACCAGCCCTTCTCTGGACTTGCTCCAGCCTCTCAATGTCTTTTATGTAGTGTGGGGCCCAGAACTGAATGCAGGACTCGAGGTGTGGCCACTCCAGTGCTGAGTACAGGGGACAATCCCTGCCCTGGTCCTGCTGGTCACTCTGTTGCTGATCCAGGCCAGGATGCCCTTGGCCTTCTTGGCCACCTGGGCACACACTGGCTCGTGTTCAGCTGCTGTCAACCAGCACACCCAGGTCCTTTCCCACAGGGCAGCTTTCCAGACACTCCACCCTGAGCCTGCAGCACTGCAGGGAGTTGTTGTGACCCAAGGGCGGCACCTGGCTCTTGGCCTTGTTGTACCTCATCCCATTGGCCTCAGCCCATCTATTCAGCCTGTCCAGCTCCCTCTGTAGAGTCTTTCCACTCTCCAGCAGATCAACACTCCCACCCAATTTAGTGTTGTCTATGACCTTGCTTAGGGTGCCCTTGATCCCCTCATCCAGATTATTGATGAAAATATTAAACAGGTCTGGCTCCGATACTGAACCCTGGGGAACATCACTTGTGACTGGCCACCAACTGGTTGTAACTCCATTCATGCTATCTCTGGGCCTGCCTATCCAGCCAGTTTTTTACCCAGCAAAGAAAATCCACGCCATAGGAAGCTTGTTTCTTCAAGGAGAAGGGAATTTAATCCCTAAAACAAAGTTATAAGTGACTAAAAGCCTGCACCTAGAATCATGTAATAGATTAAGAAATGTTCAGTAACTGATAAAAACAGACTGTTGGCCTATTTTTTGATCATCTTTCATAGAAGTTGTATTTCATGCTTCATCAGCGTATCATTTGCCCTTTTTAGTGACTCCTGTGTTTGCCAGTGTTCCCAGTGACATGACAGTGGAGGTTGGCACAAACGTGCAGATCCCATGCAGTGCTCAAGGAGAGCCGGAGCCAGTCATTACATGGAATAAGGTACTACATATTCAGTTATTACAGAAAGGCAGTAGCCTTTCCATCCATTCATAATTAATTATTGAAAGTGCACATTGTCAAATTATTGCTTCCTATGGTGTCTGAAAACATTGCCTGAAGTCCAATCAGGAAGTATTTAATAGGGATCATGTATATACGTACTAAACTTGAATTTTATAGAGATAAACATACATATATAGTTATGCAAATTATTATGCAGACCAGCTAAAATTAATAATGTATGCCTTAAAAGGTTTAGTGTTTAGTATTTAGTATTTAGTAAAAATGTGTTAATATCTTACTAATATTCACACTTTCAATGATATTATAGATATAAAACAGTAAGAAATGCTATATTGGAGCCATTTGCTGTGGCTAGATTGAGACCAACCAGGACAGGCTTTGGTAGCTTTCTGGTAACCTCTTTGTGGCTTTGATTTCCATTGATTTACTGATTGCTATATCAAACTATAGAGTATCAGCAGAGTTACCAGTGCATTAATGAGTTGCTAATATTGATATTCAATTTTTCTGATTATATTTTTCTCTTCATTTAGTATTAGATATTTACTTTAATGAAGTAATGAAGTAAATTTAGCTTCTAAATGTATAGCACATGAAGAACTGATATTTGTAAAGTTCTTGAGATCTATTTAAATTGGCTAATTTTGAGAAAAATAAAATATGTATGTTCTCAAGTGATGCTATCTTATTTTGGATCATAAATTTTATGTGGTGAAAGCCTATTAAAATACTTTGATTTGTAATAATGAGTAATTTTAGAAGTAAAGAAATACATAGTGATTTTTTTATATAAGCTTATGTAAATCTTTCTCACTGTGAACTTGGCATGCAAAATAGAAATATAAAATAAAAAAAATAAAGCAGAAGAGAAAAAGATGACAAAAAATCAGGTATGAAAACAAGTGTGTTTTGAATAAGTAAACTTTGGGCTTTCCTGCAGGACGGAGTGCAGGTGACCGAGAGTGGAAAATTCCATGTTAGTCCAGAGGGATTTCTGACCATTCGCGACGTCGGCACGGCCGATGAAGGCCGCTATGAGTGCGTTGCCCGCAACACCATAGGATACTCCTCTGTCAGTATGGTGCTCAGTGTGAATGGTAAGATACAACCCTCAGTGTGACTTGGATTGTTAGCTTTGTCCTAATTGTCTAACTGTTCTGGTTTCAGAAGCAAAAGTGAGACACCTCAAGTCAGAAATACAATATATTAGAAAAAGGGAAAATAAAACAAAAGGGAAACAAAATACATGCAATAAAGAAAAACCACTGACAAAGTCAGAATACAACCTGACACCCTGCTGGCAGCAGTCTACTTGCAATGGTGGCTGCAGTCCTCCTGGAGAAATCAGTTGTGGCTCTGTTGAAGCTGTGGTCCTGGAGAAAAGGTGCAGCCCTCTGCTGAAGGTCCAGTGGTGATGGATGGGCCTGTTCTTCCTCTGGGAGTCCAGTGGAAAAGGCTGCCTTGGTGCTCCAAGTCTCAAGTTTTTATCCAGGTAGAGGGGCTCGGTTCCCCTCCCTGGCTGGAGCATTTCCCAATGGGATAATAGAAGTTTATCAGTGGGACTCAGTGGCCTATTAGCAGAAGACATATCCCTGGAGGGAGGATGGGCCATGGAGGAGATAAGGAAACTGCTCTTGATGGTTTCTTATCAGCTGACTTATCAACAGAAGATCACATCACTACCCCCACCCCAGTTCCAACGGATGGTAATAGAATAATACACCCATGATTATATTTTACATTGCAACCCATGACACTAACATGGAAGATGAAAAAGAAATTTGTCAAGATACTAAATTAGTTTTTTATTCATATTTCTGTTTTCCTCCCATGATTCTTTCTTTTTCTTCCCATATTTTAGTAAGATGGTAATGTCATAATAGGAATATCTCTAGGTGTTAAGCTCCAAAACCAACTGTGCTTTGGGCTCAAGTTAATCTTTCAACTTTCTTTTTGAGATATTATTTAGAGCTTTTAGAATTTGCTAATCATATACCCAGTCTAATTTTTAGAAATAATTTAACAAAAATCTTCTGGCATCTTCACAGTAACACTTGATTGAAAATTAGGCTGCAACTATTGCAAAACAGTTCAGGAAAGTCATAAAGACCTTAAGAAGCTAAAAGAGAAAACAGAAAGAAAAGGAGAATATTTGATCTAGTTCTAATTACTTGAAAGTAATAATGGCAAAAAATAGTTATCAATTATTACTATGTAATAAATGGCATTAAATCAGCAAAATAGGCTAAGAAAATAACTTTACTACAAAGATTGGCCCTACTGCTTTTCTAACTTGTTGATTAAAACTGCTGATTTTCCAGTTTAATTTTGATGGAAAATAAAAGAAAACAGTATGATTTCTGTTTCTCAGTAGGGAATGTAAGACAATATTTTTGTATCTTTGAAAAATTAGTATAGAACAGTGATTTCTTTGGTATTTTGAAGATTTGTAAGAAGATATCTTCAAAATATTGGATATTGTTTCCTGGTTTTATTTGGGATGTTCTGTATTTTGTTTACTAAATTGTTAGAGACATATCAGTGATTTTTCTAATGTATTGTTTGCCATGGTATCAATCACATGGTTTTGATAAAACTATGATGTTGCATATCTTAGGTTGCTTTTATGAAAAATATTTCTTTAATCTGCAAAGATTATTCAGGAGAGAAAGATTGAAGGGTTAGAAATCATTTAGTAATAAGTTTCCATGTACGTGTATGAAGTCAGCAAAGGAAGGAAAGTCTATCAAAATCAGTTAATCTGGCTACTCTGGAGATGTGTAGCAAAAAAAAGTTTTTGTTTAGGAAAGATTAGTTAGTTCTCAAGTCATTAAGAATGCTGACCAATGAAACCATGAGTTGAAATTAAACCCCAGTGGAAATGAGTTTCATTCACTTACTACAGGTGTAAATTGATCATTCTCATCTGCTGAAATCAGCAAACTACCAAACTACTTATTTGCTGATTTGCAGTAAATAATTGTAATGTGGGTAATTTCTTCTGAACTGTAATATAAATAAGCCTAAAATTAGTGAAATTACACTTAATAAATCTACATTCTATCTGCAACTCTAAATGCAATTTCTTCTTCAGCCTAGTGGGATATGAGATGCTGTTTTGCTATGGCTGCTTTAAAAACTAATGCTGTCAGAAGAACAAGGAGAACAAATAGACAGATTATAAGTATTGGTTGATTGTTGTGTATGGAGTATTTATAATGGCATAGCCAGAAATGCCCAAAAACTTGCATGTCATCATTTGTTTTAAACAGGGCGATGTTTTATGAATGTTTCTAAACCAAAACTTTTTCCTACGATTGAGACCGAATAAAGGCAGTGTATAGAAGCTGGGAGCAGAAATTGCTGGCTTTGTTGGATAAGATTTTAAAGATGCTTTTTTTCAGTCATTTTCTTCTGTCTTTTTCCATTGTTTCATAAAAGTCATTCCCCCTCTCTGCCCAAATTAAATACAAGTATTGTGGGAGACTCTAACAAGGAGCTTTAGCTTCTATCAGTCTAAAAAAGAACTGTTAGCAATAAATAGACTAAACAAAAATCAAATACAGAATAGCTAACATCTGACCAAGGTTTATAATTCAGCCCATGTATACCATTAATCAGAAAGATAGCCCTGCAAGTAAACACCAAGTTTACATCTAATGTAGACAGCACTAAGGATGGTAATCAGCCACTGGATTTTTCAGACTGCAATTTTGCACTGTTCAGGTCATTCAAGGCACACAAACACTCTGAAACAACTAAAATTCAAACCTGTGAGACATTTCTTCCTGGAATAAGTAGCTTATCTGATAGTGTTTCTATATGGTTGCTATTGAAAATGAAGCTGTCATGCAAGACAGTTGGTAATTGGGACAGATCAGGGACTATAGCCCTCAGGCAGAGTGGAAAGGATCAGCTGATTTTGGATGCTGGGAATATATTGCCAAAAGCCTGAGACTGGCCTCAGGGCACAGAAAGGGGCTTCATCTGCAGCTGTAGAGTTCCAGGGACTGTTTTATTTGATGGTATAGATGGTACAGTTTGATTAAGTGGGTCTAGACTATGAAACTCATGTAGACACAATTTAAGCTGCCACTTAGGAAGAAATAATGAAAAGTTGCCTAGGGAGAAAAAAAAAAGTAATGAAAAGCTTGTAAACAACAGTTTTTATGTCAGATGATTTTGTACATCTGCTGATTTTATTCCAGTATATTTGCTTTGGACTTTTCCCCTACTTTACCCTTCTTCCTGTGTGACTTCTCCAATCTAAACACACTCTGGAAATTGTTAGCTGTTGCCCCTGGATCTGGTAGTTCTTAGTTTAGACTGAAAGAAAGGTTATTAGTCCTACATAGTTTATACAAACATCCAGCTGCACCTAAGCACTGTACAAAAGGCCTATGCAGTACTGAGTTTCCAGTGTTGTGTACAGTCCTTAAATAGAATTTAAGCATGTGAATTTTAACCTAGTATTAAAAAGATAATTTTAAAGTAGGAAACAAAGTAGTAATGTTAATTTGTGTTCATTCAGTTATGTAAATTATGTTCATTACGTACCACTTGCAGCACATTGCTGTAAGCTGTTTAAGTTCTTGCATTGAATTTAATACTAGCTGGAACCAAAGGGAAATCTGCATTGATTTCAGTGGGTATGGGTCAGGCTCTTGATTCCAACACCTGAAACATGATACTACATCAGAAAAAAACCCTTAATAATAATAATAATTCCTTTTTTGTTTGATCATCTGCATTTACAGCTGTAGGTCTAATTAAAGGACAGCTAAACACTTTATGCATTTATCTTGATCTTGGTTTTGAGTTAAAAGCTAGATTACTTTTAAGCTTAGGTTAACTTCTGTTTTAAATTAATTTTGTTCTACTTTAATATGCCTTGATAGAATTACAGAATGGTTAAGAATTTTATATTTGGGTGAACTAACATTTAAAGAACAAGGGTTTACTTTGTAGAACTGAAATGATGTCGTGTCTAGACTCTGTTTTATGGAAGTATCTTTTTGTGTGTGGCCATTTTTGCAATAACATGTGAATTCCTTTTTCTCTAGTTCCTAATGTCAGCCGAAATGGAGATCCTTTTGTACAAACATCAATTGTGGAAGCAATTGCAACCGTTGACAGAGCAATAAATTCAACACGTACACATCTGTTTGACAGGTACCTCCTTTTTTTTTTCCTTTTGTATTGAGAACTCAGATTTAATTTTGTATATACTAGAAAAGAGGGGAGTTTATTAAACAAGAAGCTATTTTATTACTTAAAAGACATTGTTAGTGTCTGATTGTTTCTGAAAATACAGTTTAACATGTAAGGATTCCTATTGTTTATACACTACTGCTGAGATCTCTGTCCACTGCAGCAGTTCTTCTATTGAGATAATGTGTATTAAAATGCTACTGAATAATTAATTACTACTAAATATTAAAATTTTTATTATTTTATTGAATTTTTTTCTTCTTGGTTTGCCTTCCATTTTGAGATGAGTAACCAAGGTATGTACTAATCATGTTGCTGAACATTTACATGATTTATGTAGTATTATGTTGTTTTGTAACTCCTGTGTACACTTACTATTTTTTTCCAAATTATCTGTCAGTCGACCTCGTTCTCCAAATGATTTGCTAGCCTTATTTCGGTACCCAAGGGACCCATACACTGTTGAGCAAGCAAGAGCTGGGGAAATATTTGAAAGGACCTTACAGCTCATTCAAGATCATGTACAAGATGGTCTAATGGTTGACCTGAATGGAACAAGTCAGTATTCTTTTCTTATTTTTCTGTTTTGACATGTATTTGCCTTTTTAAGTCATTATACCTCAGGAGACATTAGTTTTCTGAGGTTTGGTCCCAACTGCATAGAAAACATTACATAGAAATCGGTGAAGTATTTGACTTTGCAAAACTTTATCAAATTCTGTCCTTGGTTTTCACATTGTTCACTATTTGAGCTCTCTGAGTGGAGTGTTTTTCTCACATCAACATCTTAGGAGAAAGTTCAGATTCTGATTTTTCTGCTGATCAAAGTTTGTATAAAGGAAGTGCATAATGTATCTTTTTTGTTAATTCCCTGTGTGTTAATTTATTTGGACCATCGTCTCATAGCAGAACAGACTTTTCTGTTGTGTGTTAAAAATAAGCAGTATTTTGTTCCTGTTTCTTTAAGAAAAACCATTTAATGTCAGCGTGCCTTGGCAAGGAGAAAAGATGACATAACAAGAAGGATTTGTATACCTTACACACCAAGGTTTCTGCATGTACCACAATAGTATTCAAAGAATTATTTGCTACTTTATAAATGAGTGTCAAACTAAGCTAACTGCTTTGTTTAACACTGAGTTAAACACTGAATGAGAAATACAGTTCTTGTTGCTTTTTATGACTAGCAAAAAAAAGTATGAGTTGTAATTTCTGCCTTTTAGGTATTGGATTCCAGTCAAACTCGTGAAGTCCAGCTGGAGTGCATACAGCTAATGTGTGTAAATATATGTGTGGATAGGCTTGAGACATAGGATTGAAGCATTTGGAAATAATAATAGAGTTTTAGGAGAGCTTTTGAGACTTGAGACACAGCCAAAAACAACACTGAAAATCTAAAGGAAATACTTTTACTCATTAAATTCTTTTAGATGTTTATAATTGAGTATTTATTGTAACTTCTGGAAACTTTAACATTGACCATGAACTAGCAAGTATTTATAAGACCAAAGACAGCAAGTTTTGTGGTGTACTATCACATTTGCTAGTGAAAGAAGCTTGTTAATCATTATTAGAGCAGAGTAGATAGTTTGTGATGAATTGTTTACCACAAAAACTTACTCAAAATTCTTTGAAGGCTGATGTTTTTTAAGAGCCATCCTGTTTGGTTTGGTTCTCTGATTAGATGTATATGCAAGAATATTGAATGTATATGATATAAATATATATACTAAATATATATAAATATATACTAACAATATGTAAAATGTGATGTATGAGAACTGATTGACTAGGATTCATAATAGTGAAACACCTAAGGTTTACCAAAACCTGTCATTAAAGCCTATGGATACTAGTTAATAAACACAAAATCCAGCAACTTTCTGTGATACTGGAAATTCTGTTTGCAAGATCTTTGTTTTCAGACCTACAGAATCCAAAGAAACCTGGCTTTTAGGGAAACTTGAATAGTAAAAGAAATGTTTTCATTTAAATTGCCAAATACTCCAATTTTTAATAGGAATTTTTGAAAAGGTGTTATTTAGCACTTTTGCATTGGGAACAGTTGAGAAGTGTGACAGTTTCCCAGTTAGAGCCTTTTTTTTTTTTTTTTTTTTTTTCTTTTTTTTTTTGCAAAACCTTTGAATATCCCAAAGAAAGACTAGGGATCCAAATTCTCTTCTGCTGTGCTAGACTGTATAACAAGGGGAATGGCCATTAATGGAGGTTCAAATTAGAGGTTAGGAAACAGTTTCTTACCAGAAGACCAGTGCAGCACTGGAACAACTAATCCAGAAAGGGGGAGGAGTCTCAGACTTTGCAGGTTTTTAAGCCTGCTAGATCATGTATACAGATATCTAACACTGGAAACAGCTCTACTTCAGGCAGCAGCTTGGTCTGGATAAGAGGTCCCTTATAATCAATATTTCTATGACTCTATGAAACATCTTCCTTGCTTTGAAAAAAGAAAGGTGATATGTGCATTGAGCTAGCCAGCTTCTAAGCCCTGGAAATGCCCAGTGCCCAGGCATTTAGAGAGCACAGGAAAAGTTAGTGCCTACTATGTGAGAGGTAATTAAGGATTAGCAACTGGCATCAGAAAGCCAAAATCGAATCCATCATGAGATATTACATCCCATTTGAACTTCTAAAGAGAGAATCTGAGTCTTTTACTTTAAATCAATACTGAAGGTCATTCCACCCAAAAGATACACAGTTGAGTTTGCTCACAACTTGATTTCAGAAGTGGGGGTGACAATCAGGATAACCACAAATGTTTATTTGAATGAATAATGATCGTAAGTAAAGAACTTCATAAAGAATGATGATCATTTAAACAGGAATGTTATTATAAAGAAGATAAGTTTTCTGGGCATAGTTCTAGAATTAAACTGCCTTGGTAACCAGGATATTTTAATGTGCTATCAATTGCATCCTCACAGTGTGTATTTTGCTGCATTACCCAGTGGCACTTACAGGTTTTGCTCTGTCGTTTGTTTTTCTTTTTCCTAGTATGGAATATTCCATAAAACATTCTCTGTATGTCTACATGAGTGTGTTAGCTTTGCCTCATGGAAGCACTAAATCTCTGATGTCTTTGCTTTGACTTGTAAACCATGTGGAGTACTCATAGCCTGAGGCTGAGAAAACAGCTTCCCTGGCTAAGCACGGGTCCTGTCCCAGCTGGGCAACTGTGAGCAGCCCTTTCAAGGCAAAGACAAGGCTGGACTTTAGGTCGTTTGTTTGTAATTGCCCTGCCTTGTGGAAGTTGGCAGAGAGCCAGTTGTGCCTAGCTCACTTTTTTGTGTTGAATTTAGACTAACACCATTGTCTTTGCACGCGCAGTGGGACTGAGCTCAGGACTAAAAGTAACATTTCCCAACTGTATACGATTAACCGATACCGACCTCTTGCAAAACTGCATTCAGTTCATATTTTTGAGTGTTTGCCATCATGCTGGGAACCTCTCAAGCCTGTGGGAGCACAGTACCACTCTACATTTGCTCATTTCCTTTTTTCCTTTTGCCTTTATACTGCTTGTTTGGTTTTATTCCTGAGTGCAAGCTTTCCAGGTCGAGATCCATGGTGGTGTATGATGGTTTCTAATCAGCTAAACATACACCTACACTGCCAAATTCTCCTGGATCCTGGAACCTTGTTCATCCATGCTCTATATCCATTAGTCACTCATGGTGTGCCTTTTGCTTTGGATTAGTGTCACCTTTTTGAAGCTGTCCCCACTTACCATACTTTTGTATGATTTTGTAATATGGTCTTGAACAATGTGAATTCTTTTCAGCTTAAACGTAAAATTGAGTCCAGTCCCACAGTCATTCCAGGAATACAAAGTAAAGATCTTCTGAAGGAAATCTACTCCTGGATACAGTAGGCTTGTCTTACTCAGCAGCAAAAATTTCACTTCACTGAGACCTTTCTGTTGATCTACTCAAGTTGATAATGTAGATGTAGCCAGAATTTCCCCCCCCTGAAATTAAATCCAAATGTTACTAAGTAAAAATCACTTTTACAGTGATTCCTAATAGGCAGCAAGGACAAGGTACAGGCTCTCTTTTACTATTTGCAGTAGGCCAACACTATACTGGAAGGCCTAATGGTCTTCAGTCCTTCCACATGCCATCATACCACAACAGAGATCATGCAGCACATAACCTTAGTTTGAGGTTCTAAAAACATAATTCTAATGAATTACAGTATATATTTTGTAGGTATTATTTTTCTATGAACTGAGAAAAAAACACAGGAAAATGATAAGTGTGTTTTAGTCCCAGAGGTGAATGGTGTGGATTGCAGAGGAAATCTCTGCCAAATGCTACACAAACATTACTTTTTATAGAAACTTGTCCAGCGTAATGTGAATATGAGTTACTCCCCAACATTCATCCTTGAGATCATTCCATGTTTGGCTCTATTGCTGGTGGTTATTTTATTTTCTCATTGATATTTTTTTCTTAAAATTTGCAGCTTTCATTGTAATAAAGCAAAACAAAATAGTATTGTTCAATGAATGAACAAGTCTCAAAAGCTAAAGTCTTTAAACCATTTAAGTGTTACTTAAGATATTTTTTTATGCTTTTACTAACATGAGGAAGATGTTTATTACTCTCAATATGAGACTTTTATTTCTGAAAAATAGCTCTGTTTTCCTAAGTGACCAAATAAGTAATAACCTCCTTCTGTGATTGTTTTGTAAAAGTTGCACTTGAATTGGCATTTTAGAAAGTTTTGTCCTGACCTAGTGGTGGTCAAGTTGTTTAGATGACCTAAAGCACAAATATATGATTATTGATGTCCTTATCTAAAAAAAGGGATATTTAATCTGGTGGGAAATGTAAAATAAAAAAATAAATCAAATAGCATTTCAAATACATTAGTGATCTGTGAAGGGATGGTGAGTCTGTGAATTCTCTGATTGTTTTATTTCTCTGTTTTCTGTTTCAGGTTATCACTACAATGACCTTGTATCCCCACAGTACTTGAATCTGATAGCCAATCTCTCAGGCTGTACAGCCCATCGACGAGTGAACAACTGCTCAGATATGTGCTTCCACCAGAAGTACAGGACACACGATGGAACGTGCAACAACCTTCAGCATCCCATGTGGGGCGCTTCTCTGACAGCTTTTGAGCGTCTGTTAAAGTCAGTCTATGAAAATGGATTTAATTTGCCTCGGGGAATTGAACCCAGAAGACTCTCTAATGGCTATGCACTCCCAATGCCTCGCTTGGTTTCAACCACTCTGATCGGGACGGAAACCGTCACTCCTGATGACCAGTACACTCACATGCTCATGCAGTGGGGTCAGTTCCTTGACCATGACCTTGACCTCACCGTGGCTGCGCTAAGTGAGGCCAGGTTTTCAGATGGTCAGCACTGCAGTTCCGTTTGTACAAATGATCCTCCGTGCTTTTCTATCATGATACCACCAAATGATCCCAGAGTTAGAAATGGTGCACGCTGCATGTTTTTCGTACGCTCCAGCCCAGTGTGTGGAAGTGGCATGACCTCTCTCCTGATGAATTCTGTGTACCCACGAGAACAGATCAACCAGCTGACTTCCTACATTGATGCATCCAATGTGTACGGCAGTTCAGACCATGAAGCACTAGAAATCAGAGACTTGGCCAGTCAAAGGGGTCTTCTGAGGCAGGGCATTGTACAGAGATCTGGCAAGCCGCTACTTCCATTTGCCACAGGCCCACCGACAGAATGTATGAGAGATGAAAATGAGAGTCCAATACCCTGCTTTTTAGCTGGTGATCAGCGCTCTAACGAACAGCTGGGTCTTACCAGCATCCACACATTGTGGTTTAGAGAACACAACAGAATTGCCACAGAGCTACTGAAGCTCAATCCACACTGGGATGGTGACACAATATATCATGAAACACGCAAAATTGTTGGTGCAGAAATGCAACACATAACATTTAGCCACTGGCTCCCTAAGATCTTTGGAGAGGTAGGCATGAAGATGCTTGGCGAATATAAGGGTTATGATCCCAGTGTTAATTCTGGCATAACTAATGAGTTTGCAACTGCCGCTTTTAGGTTTGGTCACACACTCATTAATCCTTTTCTGTATCGACTGGATGAAAACTTTGAACCTATTCCACAAGGCCATCTACCTCTTCATAAGGCATTCTTCTCTCCATTTCGGATTGTAAATGAAGGAGGCATTGATCCACTTCTAAGGGGATTTTTTGGTGTTGCTGGTAAGATGCGTGTCCCGTCACAATTACTCAATACAGAATTAACAGAAAGACTCTTCTCCATGGCACGTACTGTGGCTTTAGATCTGGCAGCTATGAATATTCAGAGAGGCAGAGATCATGGAATTCCTCCCTACCATGATTTTAGAGTTTACTGTAATCTTTCTTCAGCTCAGACTTTTGAAGATCTGAAAAATGAAATTAAGAATCCTGAAATCAGGGAGAAACTTAGCAGGTGAGCCTGAGGTGAAGAAAAAGTCAATTATCTAAATGTGCATGCAAAACCTGTAGCTAAATGTCTTGTCTAGAAAAAGATACTTGCTAAGAAAGACTTAAAGGGATATTTTAAGAAACTTCCATCAGTCCCGAAAAATAGATGGTTAACAATCTCCACATGCAGATAATTTCTTTACTTCTGTCTCTAATATACAGTATATATATACAGTATTATGTATTGTATATGTTCATGAAGGTATTAATTTGAAATGCCTAGTTTTGTAAATGCTGTTAAATATAAGTGCTATTTCAGTGTGAGGTCATATTATATGCACACTTCGTGCAAGTATTTAGGTGCTCAATCCCATTAATTCTGTACAGTGAAACAAATGTCAGTAGCATTCATTGTCCTGTCCTGTGGACATCCTTCACTACCAGTGATCAGTTCTTCTTTAGTTTCAGTGTTTGAAATTAGATCTACATCTGCCTGCCACCCCTAGCTTATTTGCTCAAAATCAAAGAGAGAGAATCAGTCTCAGCTATAGTAATAGAAAAAGTGTGTACAGAGGCACAGGAAAAAGAAGCTATAAAAAAGAAACTATTCTAAGAAATCAGAAGAAAACTGATAGAAGAAAAAAAAATGCAGGCTAGACATGCAGACCCACATGGTGTATTATACAACCTGCATTTTGGATTTCTTGTTTATACACCCTCAGCTACATTTTTCCCTGTGAGTAATTTGTATCTCTTGCTCTTAGCTTCACCATGTACTGATTATTTTGTAAATATAAAATATTTGTTACTCAGTATTTGTGTCTTTCAATTTATAGGTTGTATGGCTCCCCACTGAATATAGACCTATTTCCTGCTCTAATGGTGGAAGATTTAGTTCCAGGGAGTCGACTGGGGCCGACTTTGATGTGCCTGTTAAGCACACAGTTCAGGCGTATTCGGGATGGAGACAGGTACCATGGAAACCAAAATGAATTTTAACTTAAGGATGCCTAATAACACTTGCAACATCATGTTTCCAAATCAAACTCCATTTTATGTTAATTTATGATTTTAAAGTATAGCTTAAAACATGAAGAATACACATTTAAATAATTCTTGTAAGCCATGATTCTTTATTAGTTCTGTTACTTTTTCGTGGTGAATGTCATACAGACCCCCAAAAACACAAAAGCCAACACATTGTTAGTTTTCTCTTGCCCAATATTCAAGTCACTTACCTTTTTGAAAAAGTGCATGATGCTTCTCTTATTGTTATTTAGTTATATTATTGGCAAAGAAATTGTGGTTGTGTTGGAACAGTATTACTCTGTATATATAACCTCCATGCATACTACAATACAGGCAGTCTGTGCACCAAAAAATGTTAAAAGCAGACAGGTTAATCCCAAAAGCACAATTTGATAATTGTTTTTAAATTACTTTAAATTATTTTCAGATTACTTTAAATTACAATTATTTAAAGTAAAAATACTTTAAATATAAGCACATTGTAAGCAATTTCTCATTTTCAGTTTTTAGAATATGTGAAATAAGAGAGTAGTCATTTTTCTTGTCACAACAGCCAGATCTCCTTTGCACACTTGTTCAGCATCTGCAAATTAATGTTTCCCTCATTTTAACATTATTTGTGACCTATAATCCTGTTCTTTTCATGGCATGAGAGTACATAGACTTAGGCTGATAAATTCAATCCTAATGAAAGGAAAACAGAGGAAGAATTAGGAAATTAGATTTGATTCTCTTTATTTAATATTATTTTATTTAATTAAGTTATTAAATTGCTACTTAGCTTATTATAAAGACTTTTTTGTTTTTGTAGTCAGTAGCCCAAACCTTTTTCTATGCTGTTTTAAAAGAACCTCCAAACTTTTTTACATTAAAAATGTTAAAAAATAAAGCTGTGAAGCATAGAACTCTAATGCCTGGAGGCAGAGAGGGTAAATGGAGAAGAAAGCTCCAGGTTGCTGGTGACAAGTACCTATTTGTGTCACAACAGCATATCTATACTGCTTTTTGTTTATATCTCTTTGCATTTTTTCAGCAAAAGTATCTTTTCATATTTTGTTTTGTTTTCTGATACAACATTTAGAAACTATAGGAAAACACTGAATATTTAGGAAAGGGGATTAAGCTATCCAAGGAATACAAATATTTGGAAGCAACATGCCAGGAAATAGTAAAATATTATTAGAAATAATGAAAGCAACTCTTAATTCTTTGAAAAGCCTTTTCAATGGGCAGAGAGAGGATCAAAGCTGGTAGCACCATGCAAAGCAGATGTGTCTGTGCATGAACAAGGAGTGATATTTGAAGGGAGCCTAACTTCATGTCAAGTTGGAAATTTGAGAATCTGGTCATAGTACTTGGAAATTCATTGGCCACTGTCCAATGCTTTATGAAAATTATACATTGAATAGGTAAAAAGAAATTTTTTGACCATTCTTCTAAGTCTACTACTGGGTTTTATTTTTCATAAAGTTTTAAGAGCCTCTTTTTTTAGTTTTATTTGTTTAAAATAGGTGGGGGAAAAATTATTGATATTGATACAGCTTTGAGAGGCAGAAACAATGTCACAGTGAGCAGTTCCTGTGTGTTAGAATGCTGTAAAATATTCTCAAATTCTGGACAGTAACTTAAGAAATTTTCTTTTCCATGTGAAACTTGATATTTATAGCAATGTATTATTATATTTGCTACTCATAACAGGCTTTTAGATCTTTATGTATGAAAAATGAACTATTTGAAACTGCAGTGTTTCATTTTTGAATATGATTAATTAATTGAGCATGTATGCGAAAGTCCCTGAACCAGTCCAGTCATTAAAACAGTTTAACATAAAAACCATTGTTAGTAAATTAAATAATCTCATTTATCTTATCTAGTAAACTAGATATAGATTAACCATTCTTCTAATCTCAGCAATTTCATCAAAATGTTAACAACCATAAGAAAGTTGCCTACAGAAATAAAATATGGTCATTTAAGTTTCTTACTTAAAAGAACCCTTGACTTGGTAGTCTGGTGCCATTTTAGATGTCCAGAGATACCCAAGACATTGAAATGAGATTAGAAGAGAAATCAAATATTTACTTGAAGATTTCATCCCTTTCAGAGTGTCAGCATGACACCAGCTAGTGCTGAAATGACACCAGGAACTTAAATTTTTGCATTTGGATCAGTCCCTTGATACAATGTTAAGCTGAGATCAGGATTTATGAGATAATTCCTTTTGTTCCAAACACAGTATTGAAATATCTTTGAAAAACTGCCTCTTGTTTTTTTTCACTAGCAGACTTGTCTTTTCTGTGAGATTACAGGTTATGGTATGAAAACCCGGGTGTGTTCACACCTGCTCAGCTCACTCAGATCAAGCAGACATCTCTTGCCAGAGTTTTGTGTGACAATGGTGACAACATAACCAGGGTACAACATGATGTCTTTAAGGTGGCTGAGTTCCCACATGGATATAGTAGCTGTGAAGATATTCCTAAACTGGACCTCAGGATGTGGCAAGATTGCTGTGAAGGTCTGTATAGAGGTGGATTTGGGGGCAGTGAGGTGTGTGCAGTTTGTTAAGTGTCTATTTTATTTTAAGAAGATTATCATACTATTTTTTGGGTTAAGATATTACAAATTCTAATCTGAAGCATAGCCCCTGTTAAGTGGGAAATCATTCCATATTTTATGTTAAATGAATGCTGTATAAAAACAGCATGGATTTGAGTATTACAAGATGTAGACAATTGTTTACTTGCTTTCTTTCCTTTGTGGAGAAGTATTGTTCATTGCCATCTCCTTCAAAAGTTAGGAGCATGGGGTAATTTGCTTTTTCTGAAAAATAAGCTTTTTTTCTCCCAAAATAGGATTTGTTTAGCTGCATGGAGCACAGGACACTGCTTGGTGGCCTGTATGTTGGCTTCTGTCTCACAGATTTTCTGCATGGCCCCTCTTCAGCCATCATCACATCAGAATTCATTGCAGCTGTAACATAGCTAGAATCCATTCCCAAGAGAATCTTCTGGATCATGCAGGATGATTTTCAGTAGCATCAACAACAAAATGCTTCAGAGGACAGTGACCTCTCTTTCTTGAGATCTCCTTGACAATGTTGTTATCATTTTCTTTGGACAAAATTCAAATGACATGCCCACGATGTTTACCAGTGTTCAGGAATTTTGGGAACTTTGGTCTTGATGTCTGACTATTGAGAAATTGCTGTCAAACAACTTACTAGAATGAAAAGCCTTTCTCATATTTGAGAGGATAAGGGTAGTATTGGTTGATATTATTAGCATCTTATAATTTCCCTAATATATTTTAATACTAATAACTTGTAGATCTGCTGATGAAAGGTATCCAAATCTGTGTTCTTCATCTTTTCTACTGCTGACTCTCAAGTTTACTACTGTTGGATAGGCTATTCAATACTCTGTTGCAAAAAATGCATGAATAAAGAACTGATGGATTGCAGTTTTGAAAGAAGTCACAATCTTCCGCTAGTGTCTTGTCTATTTAACTCTTTTGTTAAGATAGAATTGTCCACACTTACAAAGTTCTTTTGTGATACAGCTCAGAATTTAAAGCAGAAGGTAAAAGTTAAACTGATGGAGGATGTCTCTTCAGTCTGCTACAGATAGAGTAAATACTGAGAAAGGATTTATAGTGGTGTGACTGTACTGTGAGAACAATCTCAGATATGGTTAACAGTTAAAAAGGTAGATAAAGATTTACTATTCAAAGTTACTGCATAACTTAGTTTTTAAACTGATTAGTGTGTTGTCTTATCCAGTAAACAAGTCTTTAAAAAAATATCACTCTTTAAGAAAATTCTTCTTTGGAAGGCTGTTCAAAATGTCAGTTATCAGCATGAGACTAACAGAAATAAATACTTTAAATTTCAATCAAATCCTGTACAATATTCCTCATATATTCTAATTTTTGCATCTTTCTTTTTTTTTTTTTATTGGTAGATTACTCAGGTTTTTTTAAACGATGTTTACCAGATTTGCTGTTCCCAAATTAATGATAATAGTTTCTAGAAAGCTTGACATGATTGACACGTTGTAATTTTAAAAAGTCTTTCAAAGTCTCTTCAAAAATTGCCTGACATTTTCCAGAAACATTGGGAGAAAATCAATTATCACTCTTTAAATGCTTTACCATAAATAAAGCACATTCTTCCAGTTCAGGGTAAGTTGACTTTGCCATGGTTTTGAAGCTTGACAAACAGTTTCACAAATACATTTTTCTATTGATTTGGAAAAATAGTAAAGCCATTCTGAGAAGTTATGTGTTGATTCTCTAAAAGTTATGTTATCACAGAGCCCTTTAGAACAGATGTTATCTTTGGAAAGTATTTAGAGTATTTTTGTGTTCAACAACCCAGTTTGTATTTTCATTTAAGAAAGTTGCTACCAGAGAATACCACTGGATGCAGTACAGTTAGACACCTGTCAAGCAAAAAAAAGGGTAAATAATTACAGTTTTGTAAAAAGTTGCCTATATGTATCCCCTTTTTCTGAACTCCTGAATCCTTGCAGGGGTTAATGAAGAAAAAGTGAAGTATGCATGGCTTGAACTGCTTTCTTCCATGGGTGAATGACTGTGATGTTTTCTGTGGGAATCCAGTTTAAGCAACTTATGTAAAAAATGTCTTTCCTTCCATGGCCAGCGCTGCTCTGAGGTGGGGCATACACTCAGGAACATCATTTACTTTGAGCTGAATACATTAACGGGGTTTATTTGAATTTATTATTGTTTATTATTTAAAAGAAAAAGAAATTAAGCCCTTCACCACATTTAAAATGCTTCTAATGATTTTAAAATTAAAATTATCGTAAGTTTAAATTTCAAGTATGGAATATTGCTCATTGCACATCATGTATGTTTCATAAGTGGCCCATGTGTTCAGCTGCTTCAGCCTGGCTGAAAACACATCTGGTTTTGTTGTCCTTCCTGTTTTGTTAAAAGTCAAAATACTTTTCCATATGAAGAATAGAAACATTTCTTGGTTACGAAAATCTGTCTTGTAGATTTCTTGAGTAAAGGTAGTATTTACTTCTTACAAAGAAAAGCATTATTCCTTTTTCTAATAAAAAAATCCAGATTACCTTTAGATTTCAATTTTCAAATCATACAACAGAATTACTAGTTTGTGCAGCATAAAGTAGAAGTTCCACTGAAGTGCACAAGTTTTCTTCTGTTTTCCTTCACTTTCTACCTTTCTTTGTCTTGTCAGAGATGATGAGTAATTGCTGGATTTGCTGCAGCTCTTTATTTGTACAAAGAGCACTCGAGCTTCAGCTTTTCCAAACAAGAAACTTTTGGTGCTTTATTTCTGACTCTCTAGTGCAGAGTGTGTTTTGTATTTTTTTTTTTTTTATATAATCAATGTGTGCTTTCACAATTACTCAAATGTGAGTCTTTAAAAGTTTCACACTACTTGATTTTCATTTGTTTTGGTTTTTTTTTTTGTAAGTAGAAATAAAAAGTTTCTTTAACCTTTTGTTTTATGTCAAAACCCATGAGGTTTTCACATGGACCCAGGAGGACAATGGACAATGACCCTGGAGGAAGTGATTCAGATAAGATTTAAAGAAAAATCTTTGCTAAATAAGGATGCAAGTCATCCTTATATGTGTAAACTGATTTAGAAAGATTTTTCTTACACTGTTTGCTAACTGAGAGATGGTTATCTCATCTGTCAGATATTGTTCTTTTTGTTTGTTTGTTTAATTCAGGAATACAGCCTTATACAAATTATAATCAAACATGTTTAAATGCCACGGAGTTTCATTTGGGGAGTTAAAGGCACATTCTTAATCTTAATGCTTTTATGGTCATCCAGTAAATTAGACCTATATTTATGAACTCCTGTATTTTAGGACCAGAGGAACAATTGTACTATTGCTTCTATTGCTTCTCTACTGACAACATTAATCTCTTACTGTGCACTTCTCATTATGTCCTTTAATCTTCAATGAGAATACTAAACAGCACTGGGCTAAGCACTAAATTCTGTGGAATATAGTGGAAATAACGTTTTAAAACATTAGCAGAAATCTCTGTGTGAGACTGGAAGTTCTTTTTCGGCAAAGGATATTGTTCACCTCAAAGTACCTAAATTATGTGATTTATGCCTGAAAAGGTTTAGTCTTTACACAGAACTTGTATGCTTTGGACAGGTCATATATTTTTGCTTTCTACATTCAAATTATCTTTTTACATTTAAATTTAAACTTAAAGATAATGTCTTTTAGCTTAGTAACAATTCACTTTATGCCAGGCTACTAAAATTAAATTCCAGGGTCTGTAATTATAAGTATGTCTTCCTTTTTATCTTTGAATGGAAGTAAATTAAATGTAGCCCAGTGTTTTTATATGATGATAGATTTTACTGAGAGAATCAATATTTTTATTTGTATTTCATCCAAACCAAATATATTTTCTCTTTCTCAGGTATCTGTGATCCATTAAATACAGTCCTACATTCATAAACATAAAATAAGGAGACTTAAGTTATGACATTTCTTTGTCTTTGCTACCAGGAGTTTCATGCCAGTAGTTGCCATCCCTTGTGAAGGGCAACAGGAAAGCAGTAGGCTTCAATCTTTGTGTTTAAATTCAAACTCCTGAATGAGCTGCCAGATCTGTCAAAGTCCCACTGCTGGCAATTAAGAGATGTCTCTGGAGGACAGTCAGGCTGCAATCTCAACTTATGTCAGTGCTCATTCACTCTAAAATCAGTATGGGTAGGAAGGCATAGTAACTGAAGTGTCTTAGTGATTTCTACAAATCTAGGCAGCCAGAGGATTTCCTTCTATCCTGTGGACTGTTGCTGCCTTTCTAAGACACTGTTGACTTCAGTCTAGTAGTCAGGACTCTTCTTAGGGTCTTTATTTTAAAAATTTCCATGGATTTTTCAGTCTGTCTGAAATTACTTTTCCTTACCAATTTATATTTATATTCCAAAAGCTGCATGTTTTTGATCTTCAAAATCCCCTAACTAGTCCTATTTAATTTTTCCACTGGAGAGGTTGGATTTGCTTTGGTTTAGTGTCAAGAACCTAATGTTTCTCCTTTATCTATCTG
>VZTB01001268.1:744552-796138 GCA_013397245.1 Thryothorus ludovicianus
GTCTTGTTTTGATTCGAATTTTTTTTTTTTTTTTTGGTCATCTTTTTCTTTTTTGGTGTCTGAAATGGTATTAAGCCATTAAAACAGACTAAAATTTTTCCTAACAGAGAAACTGTAATATTTTAATATACATAAAAGTTCAACACAATTAAAAGTAGTCCAAAATAACTAATTTTACCTAATATCTCAGAGCAACCTTACATTTGTTTCTCTAATTGCTCATTTCAGCAGTGTTTATAGAAAACTTTTGCAATAATTTGTGTTAATACTTCAATTATTCAAGCTAAATTCCAGAAGAATACTTTATAAGCACTGAGTTTCTGATTTATTTTGGTACAAATTAAGAGAAACAATATGGAAAACTACTCCTTCCCATGTTCAGTTGCTTTCCTGGCTCATTCTGCTAATACCAGACTTAGCTGAGAAATGTCTATGGCATCCTGTATTTAAGCTTTCCTTTTGGTTTTAGCAGACTCTGCTTCTAGCAGTTGATCATAAAGTTTGTTCCTGCTCCAGCTTGGCCCATTTCAACTTTTAGCTTTAAAGCTTCTGTGAACAGAAATGAGAAAACTTCTGTTTTCTCATTGTCTCCTCTATCAAGTGCTGTTGCAGTTTTATTTTGTTTTCCTCTTCTTTTCTGAATGGGACTCTTTCCAAATACTCACTGCATTTGGAAGGCTAAATAAAGTGAACTGGAAGAAAGACATACTTCATCCTGTCAAGACAGCCTCTTAGGATCTTACGAGAAGATTTCTGTCATAGATCATTCTCAGGGTTGAGATTTTTACTCTGTGGTGGGTAGAGTTTTAGGGTCTGGTGATACATTCATATAAAGCATGTCTGAAAATTTAGAATTTAATTGAAAATTCTGTTTCAGATGGCAAAAATAACAAATACTAATGGCTGGGATAGATGAGGAACCCACAGAGTAGTTTTTTTTGTCATTGTTTTTCTTCATATGTAGCTGCCATGTTTTCCCCGAAAATAATTTAAAGCCAAGAAGGTGAAAATTTCAGAAGTGAAAAGAATAGATAAAGTAGCACTATATGGGTCTGTTAAAATTGTATTTATTCTTTTGTTTCACACTAAAAAGCTGGTCTGTGGGTAATTACATTCTCTACAGCTAACCAGCTTAAATGTTCTGTCACTGAGATATATTCATCTGCCATCAACCAGTTCCACAGGGATGAGACTGAATGTATGACTGTGTTTACCAATTCAGAAAACACTCCAAAACCATATTAATATTGCAACTGCTGAAATATACTGTAGTTTATGTGTAATTTCTTGTCTGTTTTCAGACTGTAGAACCAGAGGACAGTTTAATGCATTTTCATATCACTTTCGGGGGAGACGTTCTCTTGACTACAGCTTTCAGGAGGACAAGCCTCTGAAGAAAATGAAAATGTCCAAATCAGTAAGGTAAGATTTTTTTTTTAAAGAATTAAAAACAAAATTGTTTTCAAAATGGAATGAAACTGAATGATTTCTTTGTGAGCACATGCTACTTTTTTCCAGTGTAAAATTGATGTATTTTATTCAGACACTTCTATATATCTACTATCACTCAACCACTCTTTTTCAAGCTAAAATTGTGTGAAACTCTTTGTGAGTAGTACAAGAATAGTACTTTTGTTCTTCCTGTAGTTTTCATGAAAAAAAATCACTAATGAAGTGATTTGGGGATATGAAATGCCACATCCCTACAGTGCCTGCAGTAAAATCTAAATTATTTTATTTCCTACTTGAAGCTTCTAGATTCTTCTTTAGAAATAGGAGGATACCAAGTGTTGATATCAGTTGCATAAAAATTTGTGATAATGGTAGAAATTGCTTCTGGTACCAAAATTCTTTAAGCAGGAACAGAGAACAGTAGTGCTAATAATATTGTTTGTAACTCCCTAATCCTCAAAAATAGCAAGGAAGTAAATCACAGTTTCAGTCACAAATTATCAGCTGCTCAGAGTCCCTGCCCTTTCATGGGAATGAAAACTTACGTGTGAATTAGAAACATGAAACAAGTTCTGCTCAGACCATTTCTTGTGAAGATCCTTCATGATGAACAAATTTGAGACACTTAGCTCTTTCTATTCAGTATGCATTTTTTAACAAACAAAATTTTCTGAGTCATGATGATGATTAAACAGACTCTACCCACTCTGGCAAAGAAAGCGTCTAGACAGGTACATAAAGAAGTAAATTAATTTCAGCAATTTCAAATACTCTGGAGTACTTGAAGAAACACCATGATTACATTCCACCTATTTGAGAGGAATCTGTCACAAAATAAAAGATCCTTTAGGTGTTTGGGATTTTAGACAAAATAAGACAGCAGCTATGTATAAACTGGCTCATAGATGATATGAAAAGGTAGATTCCTTTGAAGTAATTCTGTGAGAAGGATGTTTTGTCCATCTTTGCAAGTGAACTGCTAGAAAAATTTATAAAACAGCAATTTACTTTTTAAGGATGCTAGTCCTATAATTCTAAAATTGCAAAAGAGGTTAAATTAAATAAAAATGGAAGCAAGAAAAAAATGAACACATCTAAGTACCAGCTTGTTTGACTGTGTTTCAGCCCAATTACTAATTAGGAATACAAAATAGTGGATTTACAATACTTCTTTTGTAGCATAAATAAAGCTAAATCAACCTCAGTCATTGAACATTCCCATGAGTTCTCATGCTCAGTGTTGTATTTAAATTGCATTTGTGCTGAGAAGGTTTTTTTCCTCCTTTTTTTTTTTTAGCTTCATATTTTCAATAACTTGAACAGGTGGGGAAGATTAAATATTTTGTTATACAATAGCAGCTGGTTTACTTGAACTTTTGCATGTTATGTTGTTTACAGTTCTTTTTCTCTAAATTAGATGAAAAACTATGGGAAACTAAATAGTTTGAACCCCTGCCAGTAAGTGCTGTTTTAATTTATGCAGAAAGATTATAAATCCTGAGCCCTGATATATGAAAATTTCTTTGCCAGTTTATTCTTTGGGTATCCCTTAGCACTGGAGATTACATGTTAACAAAATAGCACTGCCTGTAATTATTAATTCATTCAAAAATCTTCAAAAAAGTAAATGTATTCAAGAATCTTAATGTAATAAGTGACTTAAAAATTAGTGTTATCCATTATCCAGGCTTTTGAATGCCTGTTTTTTCAAGTGGTATCAAATAATATATTGTTAGTTACAGACAGTTCCTTTTGTTACTCTTTCTCATGAACAGATTGAATTGATTAACACAATTTGGTGTTATATATCTGTTATGAGGTATCACCTGGAAAGTACCACAGGCAAAAGACTCTAGATTTTGTGCACCATAAGCAGTATTGATGTCAAATGTTAGTTAAAAATATGCTTATATCTAGAAGGCACTTCTCATTTATTTAGCAAACCCAACTTTCCCCTTTCTAAAGTCATATTTCTTAAAATACATGTTTTGCTAATGAGGAAGAATCTATGGTTCAGAATGTGAAATGTGAATTTCATACTGGAGGGAACACTTTTTAAGACTCTTTCACTTTAGTCTGCTTTCATATTGGAGGCTCAGAGGTGAATTTAAGGTGATGCTCTATAGTGTCACAATATACAACTTTGTGTGTACCCCTGCATGGAATGCATAATTTTTCTAAGAAATTCCCTGTTGCTAGTGATATTGACAGTAATCTAGAGCTCACCTGTCCTGAGTCTGTCTTCAGCACCAGCTGGTCTCGTGTGCTGTTGTGGTTCCTATTCCTACATTTGTTGGTTGCTCTTCTTTTACATTTTTATTAAGTGTCCTAAAATATCTAACCAAATAAAAATGAGTTAGATGTATATCCTGATTTGGCATTCATATGTTGCAGTTCTGTGAAACAGAGTAAATATTTTCGTAATGCCACATCAGCATCTAATGAAAATAGAAATGTACCTGCAGTGAATGACTTCAAAGAATTTGTTTTGGAAATGCAAAAAACTATTTTAAGCCTCAGAAATCAGGTAAGATGCTATCATGAACTAATTGTAGTTTATCATGTCTAGATGTAATTAATAAAGCTTTCCTAACATCTGTCTTACGTTTTTGATATTTAGACATACCCTGCAGACAAAACCCACCACACAGTATCTCAAAAACTAACACAGGAGAGGGTGTGTTATTATTCTTTATTTCTATATTCTTTTGAAATCATACTGAAATATTCTACAGCTGGACTCTCTTGACTTTTGAACCTGAAGCCTTGTGTAAGCATTGTATACTAAACACAGAATTAATCTTTCACTAAAAATTTGAGTGTAGTGTTATTAAAATCTTTTTCATCATTTGGAATGTATGCAATTTGTGTAAAGCAATGATTAAAATGCAGACTTCATAAGAAGTAATGTGCCAGACTACAGCTGTAAGCAGTGTTGAGACCTAGATCACTCAAAGAAGGTTTTACAATGTTTGCAGGTAAACTCTTTTCAGCGATTGTAGAACCCCATTTTTAAAAGGTACACCATACAGAAGTTAGTAAAAAAATTCAAGTAAACATTTCTAACTAGGGTGTTTTAAAAAAAAATATTAAAAATTTACTTAATTTCCAAAACATTATTGACAGTTTAAATTTTTCTTTCTGTATATGAAACATGAAGTTTTTTTCTCTTTGTATGCTCTAGCTGAATATTCTAATGGTAGGAAGGATGTGTTTTCTGTTAGCTTTCTTTTGAAAGACTATCCCCAAATATATTACCTGCTTCTAGTCTTTTAGCAATATAAAAACTAAGTAGTGAGAAGAAAAACCCAGACAACAAGAATTATATACCGTGTGTTATAAGAGATTAAACAGAATACTTTACACAAATAAAAACCTCTTTTTGATTCAGTTGCTAATTTCTTTTAATGTTTTCAGATAAAAAAACTTGAATCACGCCTCAGTAATTCTGATTGCACTGATGAAGAGGGTAAATCATACTCCAGCAATGAAACCTGGAAAAGGGACCCTTGTACTGTGTGTGAATGCAAAGTAAGTATGTGGAAAATAATTTTGAGATAGAAATGATAAATTTGCTTCTAAAACAGCGTTTCCAGTTTTGTGCCTGCTAATTTCTGGGTAATACTTGAACTTTTTTTTATGATTCTTCAGTTCTTTTTTACAGAAGATTATATTATTCAGTATCCTTGCCCTGGACATTGTTTTTCAATCAAGCTGTTACCTATTATACTTCCACTTTCATTTATGTATAGTTATATGGGTAAATTTAACTGTAAAGTGAGACACTTTTGAAAAAATCCAACCAAATGCATAAAAATCAATATAAGCTCATCTGACTTAGTGCTAGATTGTAATTTTCTTCTATGAGAGAAATTTTTAAAAATGTAGTAAAAAAATATGTTAGTACTTGGTACCCCAGTTGCACCTGAATGTTAGACAAAACATATATGCTGTTTAATCAAAAAATTTGGTAACACAGAGGGTGCCTTAACCTCCCTAATGTAAGTTTATGCTAAAACAAACTATGTGCAGTTACCATATTAGTCAGGCTCTTGCAGAGAATGAATGAGAATATTTCCTGCAATAACACGAGAAGTGCATTTCTTGTTTGGAACACGTAGCTAAGTATGTTTTTGTCCTGTTATTTTGCTCCTGGCACAGGTTGGTCAGATTACCTGTTTTGTAGAATCGTGCCCGCCAGCCGACTGCGAAGCACCTGTGAAGGGTGAAGGAGATTGCTGTCCAGTCTGCTCACAACAAAATACTAATAAAAAGAAGCCATAAGTCTACTTTTTAGGAATTTAGGGTGCATACTCCTCAAATCATATCAGTGCCTGCTGATGGCAAAAACAGGTAACTGCAGTCCTAACAACAGCAAGAAATCAAGATTTACAATATTCTAATGGTGCTGTAACAGTGTAACATAATGTATCGTTTTATTTTCTGCCCATGAAGGTAAATCACAATGCAAAAATTAAGAAAAGGGAAAATAGCAAACAGGTCAAAGTTATACTTTTATAAGTGTGTTATACTTCTCAGGTTAGACAAACTCGAACTGGTGCTACTTTAAAAGAACACTGTCAGGTAGTTTTAGGTACCCAAAATGACTGGGTTTAGGATTTACTCTAAAATGAACACTTTGTTTCCTATCTTTACTTAGCAACATTAAAAGTTTACTGTCCCTTTCTAGTACCAGTCTATCTTGAAATGTAACTTTTTGCTGTTATTTAGTAAAATGCCAGGAAAAGGAAAACACGAGGCCATTGTGCCTGAAGCAATGCCATAGCCAGGCCACTTTCTGCAAACATCAATGCATGGAAATTCTGTTAAATCACACTATCACTGCTGGGCCTGGCCCAGCAAGGAAATAAAGGAAGCTACTTGACACCTTTCAGCGTACTTTCCTTAATTTAAGGAGCAAAAATAACCAAATTTTCAAAGCAATAAAAGCTAGAATTAGTAAGGAAATATAAATAACTGTAATTAGAAGAAACCAAAAGCAATGGAATGTGTATTAAAGATAAAATTGACAGTGTTCCTCATTCTAGGGAAACATGCATGACAGAGTAGCATTTGATCTTAAAAATTAGCATAATCCTCTTTGTCAGAAAATTTGTAATTGCTTGACAACCTTTTTTTGTTTGTTTGTTTCATTTATTTTAAATCTTTGTAGCATAACCATCCAGGTCAGTTTGAAAACATTCTTCTCTTGATCTCAGATCAGCTCATGTAATTGTATGGCCCTGTTTCGAAAATGTGAAAAGATGTCACATGCCATTTTGTATACAAATATTCCTACTGATTAATTGTGTATATTGTCAATAGACATATGTTCCTGATTATATTGTAGCACTGTTGAAAAAAGAAAAATCAAAATTAAGCAGCATGATTAATTGTGGATTGACTACTTTTTCTGACAAGGTATTTGATTTTTATTCTTTTTCTTCCCAGTTTCATCTAATGAATATATATTTTTACCTCAATATTTTTATCATTCGTGTTAAAAATGGTCTGTCAGTGGACTTTATCTCCCATTTCAATGTTCAATATTACGGAGTATATGTCTACACTAGCATTTCAAAGTTGTGTACTTTTTAGGATGCAAACTGCGTATTTTTGACCAGGAATTATATTGAGTGAAGGACAACTATCATACCTCATTTTACGGCTTTTTTCTGTTTATTCAGAATTGATTCTTTCCCTGAATACTTTATTTGTTAGAGGTTATTGCCCTGTCCTTTAGTCCTAAGTCAGGACTGGCTAGAACCAGTGCTAGTTACATGGTTCACTGACTTCTGAGTTTAAGCATTCAAATTCAAGGGACAGTGATTGGGGTATCAAAGAAATCTGCACAAAATTAAACTTTCATATGTTAAGCATTTCAGATTATGCAAACAGACTGAGTACTTAGATATTGCATGGTAGGACAAATACCTGTCTAACAACTAACCTAGCACAGCAATATGAAATCCACTATCATATTTTGGCACATAATTTCTCTGATTACTAACATTAATAATTTCTAATTTGATAAAATATTACCATGACACACATTCAAACTTTGGTGTAACTTTAAAGCTTACTACAGAAACTTTGTTTCATACTATGGTAGAAGCAATAGTACATGTGAGTGCTGTGTTAAAGGTGTGTGGTACACATGGAATTGCAATTTATATTTTTAAGGATATTTTAATTGATTTTATATACAATGTTTTGATTTATGTAATATTCTTTGTTAAAACTTCTAGAAATTTTGTGGCGAACATGTTTGAGTATCATATGGTTCCTAAAGATTGTCATTCCAGTATTTCTTTGATACTCTGTGTTTTGTTGACTTTTCTTGAGAGTCCAAACCACATGTCTCGTCCTGTAATTCCAACTCAGATGGAGCTCCCATTGACCTATAGCAGAAATTCCTCAAAGAGGAAGGGTTGCAGAGCTAAACCAAATATAATTTAACTGTCCAAACAGTTAAATAAGGCAGTAATACATCCAGCTGGTTACTACTTGCATTCTTTCTTTTCAACTTTATATTAAATAAACTTTCTCAAGATTTCCGCTTATAGGAGAAGAGAGTTTCCATTTTGTACATTATAAAATAGTACCTTATATCTGATTGCTCCTTTTCTCCAGCTTCCAGAGTAAAGTGAGAGGTTTTCTTCGTTGTTCACTGTTTATTCATATGGTATATAAAATGGGCTTAGGAGTCTGGATATGCTTAAACAAGTGTAACAAGTCTAATATGGAATTGTTTTCCACCATCCATCTGTTTATAAACCAGGAAAAATCCACAGTCTAAAATGTAATTGGTCATGGATTGTACTAGTTCAGTTTTATTGCAGTGTCTCTCGAATCAGTGTTGATTTTAACATTTTTGAAACAGTGGCCGATGGCTTGATGACCATTTCCTCAGTATCCACTGTGAGAATATTGCTGTAATATGATGCAAATTTTACATATTTATTTTCTTTTAATATGTTACCTAAAACAAAGTTGTCGTCGTTGTTATTTTAATCAGTATATTTACCAAAGAACTGTTTGCACTGTATAATGAATGCTTTTCAGTAAAAATAAAATGGGCCACATTTCCAAGTAAATTTCAAAATTTCTTCTTGTGCATGTATTCTTTATATTTTTTGCTGAAGTTCCAATATATAGGCTTTGATAAGATTCATATTACTTCTCTTAAGATTGTTGTAATCAAGACTGTTTCTGAGAAGTAAGCAATAGGCTGATGAGTCATGTAGATTCAGTAGTTTATGTAATATTGCGACACATGGAATTAAAGTTTCTGTTCACCGTTTTCTTCTAGAGGATTGGAAAAAGCTACCATAGGCTTAGGAAGGATATTTAAAAATACACTTATTTCTTAGCAAAATGCATTTTTTATATCTTAGTGTTGCACTTTTTTTTTTTTTTAATGGGAATATCATAACAGTAAATCCAAATACATACAAATTTAAGCCTGTTCTTACAGTTCCTCATGTATCCAAATAGATTCAGTCACGACTTGCTTTCCCAAGCACTTGATTCTACATTCATTCTTTTTTCACCTCATTTCACCAATGGATATTCGGTTTTATGCAATCTCAGCTCAAAATGAGTCTTCTGTGCAAAAGAGACTTCTTTACCTCATTTATTCTTTTAATCCTGGGATATGAATTACTGCTGGACACGTGATGAGTTACTCTCATCTTTTGGTGAGGTGTTAGGATCTCTATGACACTGTAGGTCAGTTCCTTTGTCAGATTTACTTTGAAATTCATTTGAAGAATTTTGAGATACATTATCACTGAAATTAATATAATTCTAAGTTACCTTATGGTGATATGGAAGAAATTAAAGGTGGACTCCAAGAGACAAAGTTAAGAATTGTGTTCAGATTGCAGTTAATTGCACTTCATTATAGTTTATACAGTTTATAGTTTTTCATAAGGCAAATCTAGAAAAGCAAAACTGCAATGGTAATTTGTATATTTTCCAGCAGGCTGCTGAAATATACTACTGCTCACCACACTTAGTGTTAGTGTCCTTGAAGTTTGCTAACAAAGCACAAAATATAGACATTTAGAATAAAACCCTTGCACTCACACTGATACATTTTGAGGAAGACTCAGTTACATTTGAAATATATCCAGTAAATTGATTTTATTTTTTTTAGTTGATTACAGCTAAAAATCATTTGACTGCAGTGTGATTAAAGTTATCTTTATAGGGAATGACCTTCCATAGTTATTAACTTTGTTTTGTAAAATAATATTTTGCTGTCATAGCATATATCATTATATGATCTAAAGTATTTCTCCACATATTTTCTTTCAAATCCCCAGCTAGCTTCATGCTTTTGCCTATTGTGTATCCCAAATCAGTAATCTTTGCAGGGAGATGATTAGATATGTTGGACTGTTCCATGGTTTCAGTTTGAAAACTAGATTAAGGTAACAAAAGCTAGTGTATCTTACCAATTTTCTCAAAACTTCTCCATTATTCTGTTGTTATACTTTTAAAATAGTTTGAGTTATGCACACACAGTGTAATAAAATTATAAAATTCTCAGTAGAAGAAAAGACTACATAATGTCCTGTAATGCTCTCTCATCTACAACATGGGGTTCATGTTTCAAAATTCACTAGACTAATTTTTGTTTTGCATTAGAAAAAAATGAGATCTGATATATGAATAAACAAAAAATACTAATATAAGCATATGCACATATCTCATTCATGCTGGAAGTTTGTCAGACTCCAGTGGAATGAGGCATTATCCTTATTAAAACTAGTACAAACCAATAAATTGCTAAATGGTTAATAAATTGCTCAATATTAATAATGTCCTGACCAGCTTTGGATTATAATGTACCTGATCAGGAGATTGTTCTGAGTCATGAAAAGGCATCGTTGCCATTTAACAGCATATTTTAAAGCAGACATACTAAGAATACCAGACTGTGGTTTTGCAATTGTCTTGAATGCTTAGTTCATAGAATCACAGAATCAGCTGAGTTGGAAGGAACCACAAGGGTCACGGAGTCCAGCTCCTGGCCCTGCATTCCCAAGAGTCACACCCTGTGCCCACCAGCACTGTCCAAATGCTCCCTGAGCTCTGCCAGGCTGGTGCTGTTCCTGGGGACCTGCTTCCCTGGGGAGCTGTTCCAGTGCCCAAACACCTCTGGGTGCAGAACCTTTTCCTGACACCCAACCTAAACCTCCCCTGACACAACTTCAGGCCATTCCCTCAGGCCCTGTCTTTCATGATGTAGTTCCCTTATTTTCCTTTTTTTCCCCACTTATCCTGCTATGACATGGCAAGGAAACCTCTGCACCTCCAGAATACTTCTCCTTTTCTTTTGGGCTTGATGTATTTGCTGTCCAGCTGGCAGTGTTATGAATGGCCCTTTCATGGGGCTTAAGCATTACAGCCTGCTAACAGATGGAGCAGAGTGCAGATCAGATATGTGTAAGTTACAAGAAGATCTGGCTCGCTGTGTTTGGCTGCAAAGCTGTGAATTGAATATCTGTTTAGATTCGGAAATGGAACAAACAGAACAGCTATTCCTGCAATAAAGGAATAAACTTATTTGTTGCATTTGGTAAAGCTGTTAGTATTTTCTTGATGCCTGCCTCAGTGATAAAACTTTACATTCCCAGAAGTCATGTGCTGTTGCTGAGTCGGCAAAACAAATCTCATTATCTACTTTATGAGATGCTGTAAATGGTTAATTTGCAGCCATTCCAAGGATTGAAATAGCAAAGTGCTTCATGTCTCTTTTCATAGACATAAGCATGAAGAAGGTGTTCGGGGGGGGGGGGGGAAAGGTAGTCAGGAATGTCCAGGGAAAAGGAAATAAACTATTGTTTTGTTTTAGCAGGGAGAAAAAAGGTAAAGTTTCATCAATGCCTCTGAATTTTTTCAGGCAAATGCAAAAATTCATTAGAACTATTGGAACAGATTAATTATACCAAAGCAACACATATACTGGACTGTGATAGACTCCTGAGGCACTGGGAAGCAATTTCACCATTTATTGAACCAGCTACTAGTGGTAGTAAGGCAGGCTTTTAGTCTCCCACCTCCACTCTGTGCATTGCCTCTTGCAATGAAGATTTATTTTTTTTCTGTCCTACATGCTTTCACAGCTAAAGGACTTAAATATGAAGTCAGGACTGAAGGTCAAGGTGTTTCTTAGTGCAAATCATCAGCCTGACCCAGAATGGCAGATCCTGGCCTGGTGAATAAGGACAAGAGAGGCCTCAATGAGATGCTTCAGGGATGGATTCAGAGTCAGGCAGTTAAAAATATTTCCCAGAGGGACATAGTGGGGTTGCTATTCTTCTCCTGTGCTTGAGTTGGCACTGTTAGTTTTGGATTTGAATAACACAGGCTTCACACTTCCATGGAATTCTACAAAGCTGAGGTCTTGCACTTTCCTAGGTCACTCTTTTTGTAGAATGCCATCTTCTTGCTACACCTGAGAGGTAAGTGTAACAACTTTCATATATAGAGAGCAATTCCAGTCGCTGAAGGAAAACTCAAGCTATTTTAATAAATGATTTTTTTTACCTCTGGGCGAAAATCCATGATTTAGCAGCCTACAATTTTGTTTAACAACTCAAATGTTGTCACAGAAAAGGATTTTTTTTTTTTTTAATGGATTACAGCAGACTGGAGACATTATAAAAGTGGAATAAATGTTTTCTTCCATCTGAAATGCCTTGGCCGGATTTCATACAACCTTACGTTGTGCCAGGCTGTTCTCTTATATTAAGAGTATTTAAATATTGCTGTGGGATTATTTGGGTTTTCTTTTATATCAATGTCAATTCAGGGAATAACAAACAATTGGTGTCTTTCAGTCAGAAGAGGACAGCTTGTTTCTGCTGCAGGCAAACATTAATGAAGACTTTAAAACCTTCATCTTATATTCTTTTTCTTTTTTTTTTTTTGCAGTGGAATGATATTTTTACCCCAAATCCTACCTCACAAGCAGCTAGTATTTTTTATTTGATTTGCTGATATATATCAGAGATAGTCACCTTTTTTGAATTCAAGGATTTTACGCGTTGGGAGTGATAAAGAAGGACATAGCTCCTACCTATTGCTTTAGATTAACAGACTTTTAAAGCCCTGAGAAGTCACTGTAGCCTTGTCTGGTAAACTCAATTTGTCCAGAGTTTTTTGCATTAAAACACTATCTTGTGCTTGAATAGTGTCCTAAAAAGACTTCCAGTCTTGATGGAAAATTTAAAATATTTCTTCCGCATCACCACAATTACATCAAATACACCATAAGTGTGGTGGGGGTTACTTTACTCTCGCCAAAAAAAATTCAGCCTGCAATAGTTTTGTATTCTGCAACTGAACTTTTAAAATAGATCACCCTTCTTTTTGTCTTAATTTCAAAACTGCAACATTTAGATGAGTGCCATTTGCAGTGTAAGATGACTCTTCTTCACTAAATGACACCAAGAATTCATGTTCAGCCTGATCTTAGACCTGCTTTTAGCTATTTTATAGGTCTGAATTTTTTTGGTAGGAGTCACATTCTCTTTTCCCCCATAAATGATTTTACATTTATCTATATTACTCTAATCAGATAAAAATAAGCCAGATTTATCAGTAATTGTTTAAATTTTCTTTATGGAAAGTAATTTACTTAAGGTTTCAAGTTAGTGTAATTTGGTATAGATGTTCTGATGCAGCTACAAGTGAATCCATCTTGAAGATTCTTTGTAGCAATAATTAGCAAAGTATGACTGGCCTTGTTTGGGAGAATAAGAAAGCAAAAGAAAAGCAAATGAAGGCTGAGCTGCTGCTTCCCTTCTGTGGTAAGACTTTCACAAATAAAAAAATTTGGTGGTAGTCTCTGGCTTTTGTTTCCCCCATATCTGCTGCTGTTTGCTTCACTCTTGATGCACTATTTAAAGGTACAAGAGCTTAGAGAGGCTTTGATAGAAAGTCAGGATTTACACTGTGTAGTAACACATGGTGTAGGTTGTATGTTCCTTGTCTCTCGTTCTTTCAGCTTTCCTGTATAGCAGCCCTTAGTTCTGTCTCTAATTTAAATTAGATTTAAACAAGAATAGCCCACACTTACGAAAGAGCAGAAAAATATGGCTGGGAAAACTGTTTATATTAGAAGTTTAAAGAGTTTGGGCTACATGAAGCTATAGCTGTGGTCAGGAATTTTGCATATTTTAGTGCTGGATTTGCACCACTGGAAAATAAAATGCCTTGGCCTGCAGACCAGCCATAGTTGGCAGATGTGAGAACTTCCTCGAGCCTCTGAACTCCACCACAGCTCTGGAAAATTACTCAGACACAGATGAAGACCTGAGTTCATTCAAGCCTTGATGTCTCTGTTGAGGCTAACACTGCAAGGACCAGCCTTGCTGGGCTTTGTAGCATCACTTGTGTACAAGCTGTTAGAAAGGAGTGTGTCTCTGTTCTGTGCTGAATTACTGGTTATGATTTTGCTTCTCCGCTAGAAACCCTGAAAACCATCTTACCTGTCTTAGAGAAGCGTTTGCATTAACAGTATTTAACTATAGCCGCCTTAAAATCCACTATATTTATTATTTGGACTATTCGAATGTTTATGTACAGAAAAGTTACTTACATGGTATTTTTAAAATTGATTACTACTTTAAATAGTAAATATGAAAGGGATAACTACAAGAAAATGGGAGTGCCACAATTACGGATTTATTTTGTAAATCAAATCTTGAGTAGTTGACTGCTTATAGCTCAGTACAAGCTAGAGTGTTAATCCCAGACTTTCACTGAAAATGTTACAGTTTTACTTTCACAGGTTCTTGCAAAGCAAACAAGATACTAGTACTAAGTCTGGTCTGAAGAAAGCTGATGGCAGTGACTGTGTCAGCTGTTTTAAAATCATCATCATTTCAGCTGTTTTAAAATCATCATCATCATTTTCCTATGGAATTATAGAAAATTTAAGTACTTACAATTTAAGCTCTTAATAAGGTATGATCTTGGAAAAGTGTTGTAGAAACTGCTTCCCTAAGTGGACCATTATTTTCTGTTCTGTCTATCTTCCACCAAATAGGTGGCCTTTTTTTAAATTCTGAAAGCCCACAAAAATCTGTTAACAAGAAATAAGACAGGGCTGGAATCCACTCTGTTAAGTCCGTGTGGTGATATCATAGACATTTCATGTTAAGTCCTGGGAAAGACTCTTGTTGAGCCAGGATTTCCACTCAGATAATCAAATAATATTCCTGTAGTTCTGGATTTTGTGTGTTAAGAGGGCCAAGGAATTTGGTTTCTAAAATACAAGATCATGAGATCAGTTTCAGTAATGTCATCTTACTACAGTTCAACATGACAGCACTGAACAATATATTTGTATTAGGAAAAAATCCTATCCTCTGTAATGTCCCAGGCCCCTGTCCTAATTTTTGTTTGTTTACACAAGTGCCCAGTGCAAGTAAACTGAATAAAGAGAAGTTGAAGCTCCTGAAAAGAGAAGTATCCCAAGGAAAACTCATGACCAATTTACTTACAAATGTTTCCTAATAAGATTGCCACATATAATATGAGATTACAATTTAAGGCCAGGATTTCACTAAACAAGTTCATTTCACAGGACACCAATAGAAACATTGGTGGTGTTATACTAGAAAATATTTTAAATTTAATTTTTTTTTTCTAGGTAGATTTTGTTACACACAGCTAGCACTCCTTATAAGTCCTAGCTACAAATAAAATTGGAATCCACGTTAAAGCTAACTTTTGTGGTTTAGATATCAGGAAATCCTTCACTCTTTAGAGAATATCTTTGACTCTCCCAGAAAGGAGTTCTTTTAGACAGCTTGCCAGACTGACAGGATGATGGCTGCTATCTCAGATCTCTGTTAGCACATTTGGGTCTTCAGTGAAGATTCCCAAGGCTTGTTACATCAGTCTTGGCACAGCACACCAAGGAAGCATGCACAGGGTCATGACTTACATGAACACATTTCCCTCTTGGGCCCTGAATAAAATCTCTGGCAATCAGGCAGAAAACCCATACTTCCCTTTTGTCTTGTAAACTTGAGAGCCGATTAGTTAAATATCTCTATAGAATACATGAATTTCCAGCTGGAGGCAGGAAGGAAACTTCCACTGAAAATGGAATAATACACGCCTTTATGGCATGTATTTTCTTTTAATTAAAAAATATTTGTTATTTATATGAGTTAAAGCATTTGTGACTGTAGTGATTACATGTATTTATTTCTAAGATTTCTTATGCCCGTCCAGTGACCTCTATAGTCCACATGACAATTGCATGACACTGGTGACCCTGTACCTAAAGAAGTGATCCAAGTCCTCACCAAAATGTTCTGTCAAAGGGAGGCATGTAAGAGAAAACCAGTATTTATGGTCTTATGGGGTCTGGTTTCCTAAGGGAATTAACAGACCTTTTGCCATGAAGTGTCTGAATATGGCATCAATTCACAATTATTTTGAGGGAAATGATTGGAAAAATAGGATGAAGGGGTTTTTTGAGGTGGTTTAAATGGAATGCATTTCTAGGAGGAGAAAAATGGCCATTGAGCATTGAGCTACCCTATTCAATTCCTCAAAGTGTGGAATAATCCCTGAAGTAAAGTGATGGAATTCATTTGTTCAGTCCATGGTAAAATTTACAGAAAAATGAGTGCAGGATACACAAAAATAAATATATATTAAATTGTTAATTTTAAAGATTTGCAGGATATCTAAATACATCATTACTGATTTAATTTATGTGCTGGTTTACTCATCATCATCTAGGAAGTTCTATTCTTTATGAAACAAATACCACCGTGTAAGAACTATCTGCAGTATTTAAAATGGGGATTTTTATGTGATAAGTTGCAATTATCATGTTAATAGATTGTATATTCCTTTCATGATTTTAACATGACAGGATGTCATTGTTTCAACCCCATCCAGCAACCAAGTCCTATGCAGCCTCTTACCCCCCCACCAATGGGTCTGGGGAGAGAGTCGGAGTGGTAAAAGCTAGAAAAATAAGCTAGAAAACTTATGGGTTGAGATAAAGACAGTTTAATAGAGAAAGGAAAGCAAACCAAGGAATTAACTCAGTGCTTCCCAAGTTTAGGCAGGTGTTCAGTCATCCCCAGGAGAGCAGGGCCCTGTCACACACAGCAATGACTTGGGAAGACAAACATTCCCTCTTCTTCCTTCCTTCCCCCACTTTATATACTGAGCATGATGTTGTATGCCCTGGAATATCCCTCTGGTCAGTTTGGGTCACCTGTCCTGGCTGTATCTCCTCCCATGCACTCCCAGCCCCCTCACCAGTGTGGCAGTACAAAAAGCAGGAAAGGCCTTGGCTCTGTGCAAGCCTTGCTCAGCAATAACAAAAACATCTCTGTATTATCAACCCTGCATAAAGCACAAATCCAAAACACAGCCCCATACCAGTCACTGGGAAGAAAATGAATTCTACTCCAGCCAAAACCAGTGGTTAGGAGTCTTGTTCCTAGTATCTGATATTAATAAGTATTTTTTAGATGTTTATCCATATATTCATTGTTTTTCAGTAACTAGGGTTTCTATTCTCTATTACAATTCTATTTCTATGACCTGAAGGCAACAGACCTGTGTCCTGAGAAGTGGAACTGCTAGGGAGTACTCTACAGTCTCCACAGTATATCCTTTTTAAAATGTATTTTATATAAATGATTGAACCAAAATAAAATTATTTTTAAAAAGTAAAAGAGGTAGAATTAGTTGCCCATACTAGAAGAAGAAAGAAATAAAATTATTTTCAACTCTACCAGTCAAGCTGTGAGTTAGCCTAAGTAGTTAAATGGAATTTAGGAGGAAGTTTTTCTATTAAACACACTGGAGAGGACACTTGGCTAATGGAGCAGCTCACCTTCCTGTCTCCAGAGATATTGGATTCTACATTGATACTATTTGATATCTTGATCATAAAAAATATTCTGGATCAGGGCAGACAGAGGGAAAAGCATCTCTTAACTATTGTTTGACTAGGTTTGGAACAATTAATTGAAGGCAGGATGGCCTTGAACATAAGATAAGGATGATTTCATTCTTGGGTTAGCTTTTGGCATGCTCAGGCAATTAATTTAAGCTCTCAATATTTAAGTCTCCCATCTGTAAGAAAGACATAAATATGCAGGCCTTTTAAAGTCTTTTAAAATCTCTGAAGTTCACTGGTGGCCTGTTGTGTCTCAGAGAAAGCTTACTGTTGTTCCTTCTTATGTGTTATTTCCTCTCCCTGTTTATTTTTCATTTTGGTGATCTTTGCCTTTATTCTGAATAGGAGTTTGATTGATCAAAGGAATACAAATCTACCATGTACAACACCTCCATGAACTTTTACCCAGAGGGGGAAGCTGAGTCTTAGATGATCTGATTATGACAGAAATTTTCCAGGTCTGGGAGAGGCTGATAATGGCCTTGCAGTGCCTGTCATTTCCTACCAGCTGCTCTGTAGTGGAGATTTAGAGTTCCCTGTCCTTTCTTCCTTCCTCTCATGTAGATGAAGTTAGGCATGTGAAGAATTAGTGGGACCATACTTGTGCATATCTAATTCCTGTCAGTTAGCCTATGTCCTTAAAAATAAATCCTCAAATCACTTGAACATGAGATTACCCATCTGAAACTAAACTGAAGGAAAAATGCCAGTTAACATCACTTGAAAACAATCATCAAACATCCCAGAATTTTACTGAACCCCAGTAACTCTAAATCATCATCAGACAAGGCATAGACAGAATTATTGTCTCTGCTAACAGACAGAATTAAGTTTTCATCAGTTTAATTTTCTGAGATGTTAGATGACTCCTAAATTCCATATTTCATCAGAATGTCTGATTTTTTTAGACAATCTTCATCCTAAATTAATTTGAAAAATATTGTCTTTACATCCTGTTGGCATATTTACCTTCCTTAGATTTTTCCAGGCAAGCATGGAATCAGACAAGACATGCTTCTACATTCTCAAAACACTGGAGTTTCTGCAGCCATGCAATGTTCAATCATCCTCAATAACAAGTTTGTTTCTTCCAAGTTCTTCATCAAGATTTCTTGATAAAGATGTAGAGATGTCCCTTTCATAAATGTACCTGATAAAGGATGAGAGATGGGCTAATTTCACAGCTGAATTCAAATTCTCCTGACTGAAGTGAGTTATATCTTTATAGCATGAATTATATTTTCATTCCTTTCATCCAAAAGGAATTAGCAGCTTTAATTCTGTTTAAGAAGTTCAATTAGAGATTTCCCTGTAAGAAGTTGAGCATGACTAGAATTAAGCAAAGAACTTTTTAGATGTACCCTTACTCGGTGTTAGTCTTCGAATTCTTTATCTAGTTTGTGTGGATGCTTTTACTAAAAGATTTATATGATAATCACCAGGGATCTTGTTGTCCTGGGGCAAATTTTCTGAATGACCATTATTGGCTTGATGTCAAAACAAAAAAAGTAAATTTGTACTTATATGTATTCTTAGTAGGAAGAACAGCCTTTTGTAGTTATCTCAATGCTGTTGACAGAAATTACTGTGTACAATGGCAGACAATCAAGATAGTATTTCTCCAGCGAGTAAAAATCTGTCTGAAGATAGCTACGTTATGAGAAATACCACTAAAATTATGATCAGAGAAAGACGTGATGTTGGATATTAAACTTCATATAATGCACAATAATAGTTAAGAAACTAAAAGTGGACTGTATGATAAAAGAATATGCTTAACAGTGAGCAACCTACACCAACCCAAAGAACATTTTCCTTTATATAACTGGGAAAAGGCATGCTAGTGCTAATTTTCAGCTACTTGATAATACTTAATGTAAAAGTCTGATGACACTTTTTTTTTTCTGCTCTGATAGTAATTTGATGGCTTATAAAGTGTCAGAGGAGCAATGCAGCAATGCAGTTTTGCAGATGTAGCTCATTATGCTTGAGAGGCAGAGAACTAGGTGATGTCTAATAGTAAATGTTCATGGAATGAAGACACAAAATTCACAGACTGGAGAACAACTTTCTCTGAAGGCTAGGCTGTTCTGCATGCAAGAACAGCTGACTGTAGGCCAGGGCAGTGATGCAGACATGCAGCTGACTCTGAGGGATCAGGTTGATGAAGTTCTGTTTGACAGTAAATGAAACAATGCCAGGTGTCATACCTGCAAATGAGTTAGAAAGAGCCTGAGCATTTCCATCTCATTCCAACAAACACTTTCCAAAAAGTTAGCACAAACAGGCCAATCAGTTTTAAGGAGCGGCAATTATATATATAAAAATATAAGATATATAAAAACCAATGGACGAGATGATGCCTGGGATAACTGGCATTACATGACCTGCTTGAAGATTACAGGTCTACGTAATTTCTACATTAGCTGACAATCCCTGTTTGGATCTAGTCCTGCTGTCACTTCTTAGAGGCACCCTTCAGTTTGCCTACTCTTCTGCACTGTCACCTTGGCTCCTTGCTCTTTTTTTCCCTACTTGTATCCTTAACTACTCATCTTAATCCTTCTACTCCCATTAGATTTTCATCCAGGTTTGCTTGTCTCACTCCCACTTTGCATCCAGATTGATTTTAGTTAGAAAAATCAAGCATGTTATCAAGCCCCAGCAGAGCAATTTTGAGTCTAACCTAAGTAGACATTGCCTGTAAACCTGATATCTGGATTATATCCATGATGTAAAGGATGACAAATGGCTTACTAAACAATAGCCTTCATAAATGCATTATCATTTCAATTAAATGTTCCATAGCATTTCTGAAAAGGCAATAAGAAGTGAACTGTAGTGCAATTCTCTGCTGAGCTTCACAGACAGACCTAATTCTAGGTCCATGTAAGATGTCGAAAAAAATAGTTGGCACATGATATCAACACCAGATGCTATAATCATCACCAGAGATATAATTTGATGTATTTCTTGTGGTTAGTGGGCCACATTATTCCTCTTTGTATAAAAGCAATGATACATCTGTTTGGAATTGCACTAGGCCTTTGGGATTTTCAAATGCAGCTATGCAGTTTTGCACATGTAGCTCATTGTAAATTGTTAGATAATGAAGATTTAGATTTGAGGGGATTAAAGGAGAGGAATGTATTCCATATTTCTTGTTCTTATGATTATAACTGTCCTTATATTCTAGCTCACTTAGCAGAGGAGAGGCTTGAAAAAAAACCATTTTATTTGGTTTATTTTTTATCAAAAGTTACAGTTTCCCTCACAGTGATTGATCCCTTTACACAGCACTTTGCCATGTAAATGTCATAATTCATATTTCAAAGATGAGATGCACTGACTGTGGTATAAAGTGTTGGTCTTACACAATTGCCAGCACACAAGAACAATGCAAGAATTTTCTTAGTGATGCATAAATATTTGCTACAAGATCATATTTTAATCATTACCATTTGACCTCTGAAATTCAGAGACAGAAGATAACTTTAGTTAAACTTGATACTCCCTTGGCAATAGATGCAGATTGTTTTCTTTGAAATTTTAAAGTTCCAACGAAGTGAAAGAAATAATTTCAATGAAATATATAGATCTGAAACCTAGTTTGGAAATTCCAGTGTATATGTGTTGCAGCTGAGTTGTAACATGTAAAGGAGAAGTATATTCAGAGTTGTAAAGCCTGCAAACACAGCTGGCCAGAGAGTTCTTTCCTTTAGAACACTATCTACCCAAACATTATTTTAGGCTAGCAGCTTTTTAGGCTAGCAGCTTAGGATGTCTGGTGAAACAACTGGTCTTTACACGTGCTGCTGAGATGTGCATATCTTGGACAAAATCTCTTGTCTCTGACAAGTGTTTTTTGCTGTATATACTATGTTCTCCCTATTCACAGCAGTAGTTAAGAAACACCATACCTCATTTACCTATTTACCTAACATTGATGACATATCAGGACAATTTGTGAAAATTATTCAGGCAAAACCTCGTATATCTGTGGGGAATGTGGGAAAACTCTGGTCATCCTGTGAAGACATTTTAAAACACTTTTTTGAAAAGTGAAAAGTTTCTCCTTGACCACCTGAGAAATCCTGGATATGAAAGCAGCACAATAGAGTTGCTTTGAAGGCTTGTCTATCCTGCCAGTATCCAGGCCCTGAGGACTGGTCTGTAACAGCCCATGGCCTCTGCATACAGGAAGATTTGTTACACACTGTCTGTAAGAACAAATGGCTCCATAAGAGAAGCTCCGTCTGGAGTCAACTTGGGAATTTTTTGTTATGGATGCCACCACCTCTGAGGCCATATATGAGCAGAGCAGCAGATGGAGCCTTGCAACTTTGCAGGGTCTCCTCACATATTCCTGATCCCTGCCTGAGGCTTTGCTCCAGCTCCAGTCACTGCTGGCAGATGACATCCAACCATTCAGTCTGCTCCCAGGCCCAGGGCTGTGCACACAAAGCTCCTCTTTCAGCCTAAACATAGACAGGCCCCTATATCTCAAAGAAGGGAATGGGGATTATGAAGGATTTTGCCACATTTCATTATATTGAGGGGAAGCAAAGGAGGACTTCAGCAAATGTTATGGCTGGTGATATTTGTATGTGCGAAATAGTTTGCTGGTAATTTCAAGGGCATTTGCAACAAGTTGAACACCACTCAGTCTGGAGAAGTCCATTCCTTGGGCTGCCATTTGGCCTTGGCTTCTTTTTCTTTTTTCAAAGACCTTTTGCTCTCAAAAGTTTAAATTTCAAGTGTATCTCTTCTCCAGTAAAATAATTTAAGAACTTAAAACAACCTTATGAGTTTCTTCTAACTCCTGGTAAAACCATCTAGTTTACACTGAATTGCACACAGATTTTAAGTCTTCTGCCTTTGGTTTCAGATTTACAGGACAGGTCTGAAAAGCACATTCCCAAATCCTTAATGTACCTCCAAATCAGGACACTAAGCAAGCTACTGTGGGTTCATTTTAAGCCTTGCAAGCCTCCTGACATTTTTACGTCCTTGACAGAACACAGCAATTATACATTTACTATTTGTTTTGCAGCTGAAAAAAATCAGAAATATTTTCTCTTTTATTAACCAGACCAGTTTGTGAACACCAGGGAGTCCTTATAAACCAATTTTTTCCAATATTTTACTTTCTTCCAGGTGGCTGAGGAAAATAATGCATCTGTTCCAAATCTCAGCAGACCCACACATTACAGATGTTACTGGAGCCCTAAAACAAACATGTTGTGTAAGGCTGGAAATGTTTCAAGAGTTCCCACAATTATGAATTCATCTGACATTCACTTGAGAAACGTAACAGCTTGGAACAAATTATCTTTCTAAATTAGCTAGCTACACCTACATTTTCCTCAGTGTGTGGGAGGGGTAAGAAGGCAGCGGGGGAGACAGATGGGTTGAACAGTGTCCTGTAGTAAACCAAAAAGGGGCACACTCCCAGCAGCCCAAGATCTGTGTCTGGGAATGAGATAATAAAGTTACCAGTCCTAGGTTTTACTCCTTGGTGGTTTGAGCTCTAGATGCTCTAGAGCATCCATTGATTTAAATTGATAATGATACATGAGGAGAGAGAAACTTCTCAGTAACTCAAAGCAGATCTCTTCTGCCAGAATTAACTCATTTGCTTACTTTATTGAAGCTATTTATACATGGTTTCGTGAGGAAAATCCTCCTTGTGGCACACTTCACAGTTTCAAGGAGTTTCTGGGAAATCTTTATGATCCTGTGGATATTTTAGCTTGTTTCTACTTGAGACATAGCCAGTACCATTTATGTTTTCTGTGAATTCTGTGATTTTCTGTGAATGTTTCAGGGCATTTTAAAAAGGTTTTTTGGGGTTTTTAAAAATACTTTTCAACAATATTTTATCTTCTTTTAAATAACAGAAAATGTTTATTGTAACTCTTCCAGGCTGCTTTATGGTAACCTCATTTTCATAAGTTAGTTTTTCTTAATTGTTCATCTTTATAAATGGCAAAGTTAAAGCATTTTTATCTCCTCAGTAGTGTTTATACTTTTAATTGTCTTGCTGTTACTTTGAGATATAATACAGTAAAAAGAATTGTGCAAAAATGTTTGTTAAATTTACTTAGTATTATTTAAAAATGTCACCCATTGTCAAAGACCCAGAAAAATACCATTGCTTATCAGTACAAATTCTAAAAAAATCCTGAGTTTAAGTCTAAATAATACATTTCTGAGCAAGAGGAGAATTTGTCTGTGAGGAATAGGACCTGAGGGAAATGCAAGATGCATGAAAAAACAGAAAACAGGGGAAAGAAAGACTAACAGAGATTTTAATCTGTAGAAGGGTTTCAGTTGTTGATACAGCCAAGGCATTTTTACGACTTCTTTTTAAAGGTGACAGCCTTAAATTATTTTAAGTCCCATAGCATGCCAGCCTTTCTTTCAACTATTTCTTGGGTTTTGACTTATGCCTGTTTCCAATTTTTGCTTTATTGTAACCCCTTTTCCTCTTTCTGTATTTATTTTTCCTTATTTATAGTGTTTGTTAGCTACCCTCCAAATTTTGGCCATGAAATGTGTGTCAGGGAAGAGCAATGATCTTTAGTCTGCCTTTGCACAACTCCCTTAAGGCTCTCCCTCAGCACACGCAGAAGTGAAAAACCAGCTCTGCAGTTGGATACCTGAATTGGATGTCCAGCCTAGAATGTTATCAATATTTGCAGACCTCTCAATAACTGACAGTGAGCTCTGATAATCCAAACATCTTGTTCTTTCTTTTGTCATGCTCTACCAACAGTTTGTTGGAGGTGATAAAATCCAGCACGACTGGAGAAAAAGTACAACTTTGTAAACCCAGTACTTTTTTACTACTTGATTAATGATGCATTCATGTGATTGAAGTGCCACTATTCTTTTCTCCAGGACTCTGTAGACCTAGGCACTTTCACTGATTTTTTAAGGTACACTGACAGACCTTATACTGTTAGGGGTGTTTGAAGCAAGAGATGTGTCTTGATAAAGTGGAAAGGAGATAAGAGGGTGAGTGCCTATGTTCTTGCTTTGAAGTCTTGTCCATCCTAGATCTTGCATCCATTTCCTTGCTGCTGCTGACAACATTCTTCTTCCATGGTCATCACTTTTCTGAGACTTGTGTTTTCCAGTGAGAGAGAAGAGGTGTTGAAAAGTAAATAAATGCAGCAAAAAAAGCATGAGGGATTTGGGTTCCCTGCATCAAGAGAAGACAGACAACAATAATGGTAAAAATTTCTGCCTTATGAGAAATAAGAAATGAAAAATACAATTTCTAGATTTGGAAAGTAAATTGGTACATGCTATTAGTATGACCTAAAAGTAAATTTCTTTACCAGATGGACATGTATGAATCTGAGGATTACAGGGACACGTGAGGATGATTTGTCTTTTATTAGCCACTAATGGTTATTATGATAGTGAAGGCCAGTAATGCTGATGTCTAACTGTATTCACTGTATTCTGCTTATGGTTCACTAATAGATCAGGTTTTGGATAGACCAGACCTAGTGCAAGTGTACCCTGAGACCCTGAGAGGTCAGTCTGTGCATCACATCCAGTGGGCCACATGTGTCCTGGAACTCTGTCCAGATCATTCCACATACAGTGGAATTCCAAATCAACCGTACAGAATTCCACATGTACACGTATTTCTGCCGATGAAGTGCCACTCAAAACCTGCCAAGAAAACAGTATACCATACCTAGGGCAGAAGGAAGGGATCCTGCATCTCCTCTGGTCTCAGAAGCTTTGGTAGTTCAGTTACATCTGTTGCTGAAATTCTGGAAGTGATATGCAGGAATGAAAAATACATTTTTCTCTATGTAGTACACTAAGTGTATTGAATTTTTTCTCTCACCTTTTCAAATAATGGGAGAGAGAAGTTTCAAATCATGAGAATAATCAGACAAAGAACTTTTGAATCTGCATTTAGAACCATTGTTTCCTAGATCAGAGACACAACATAAAAGGTCCCTTTCAGTGGCAGTCATTTTTCTGGTGTGAAGCCCAAAAGAACTCTTCAAGTTTTAGAGTGAGATGCAAGAAAATACTTTAAAGCAATCATTTGATAGAAAACACTCTCTGTAGTTTGAGCATTGCAGGATGCTCAGTTAGTGATTTAAACAATGACTAAAATCAGTTATGCCTATGAACTGTTCACTGTTACAGTTATTAATATAGTTGTATTCTTGTGACATTTTTATATGTTTTGGTGCATAGATGAATGTTTTTAGAAAGTGTACTTGACATACATGGTTTTAAATGTTTGGTAGAGATTTGATGTTCACATACAAAATCATGTTATGAACTTCAATGACTATGCCAGGTGTTCATCTTCCCCAGTTAGTTCCTCCAATTCTCTGCTGCAAATTTGTGCTCCAGATCCTCTTCCTTTCCCTTGTGTTCCACAGGAACATTTCCTTCCTGTTCTCTGAGATCTCTACAGCAAAAACAACAAGACTGCATATCTTCAGTATACCAAGCTGATCTTTCATACATTCAACATTATGAAAACTTAAAGTTTTTCTCTATGAAAATTCACATAAGATTATTCTGTGAAAAGAAACTCAGCTTAGTGAGTTCTGGTGGGAATGCTGCAGATATCTTATGCTGGTGTTAATAGGTATGTCTGCCCTGGAGTAAGGAAAGCCTGGCAGTGGCCTGGATGCACCTCTAAAGATGACTGGTGTTGGGTGCTGAGCAAAATGAGCTGTGGGACTTTGTTTAGAGGATATCCAATTAGAAACCCTGAAAGGGGAGAGTTTAGTCTGTGGAAGCCTTGGCAGTAGCAGGGAAATAATAATTACAGGCTGAAAATTACCTCTGTACCTCAAGCCCCATCATAAAACCACAGAACTTTGTGCCAGCTCTTTATTTTCATCCCCTTTGTGATACTTGGATCTTTGTTTGCATACTTGCAGTTATAATGACAGTGTACATTATTTCTAGGAGGCTGCAGAGATCATGCCTTTTCCTTGCTCCAGTCAGAAGGGATCTGTTTTTCTCATAACATTTCTTTTCCACTTGTCCTCAGAGCAATTGATTGTTCCTTTGGTTGCCATGGGGACTAGAAAGACATTCAGCATATTCATACACAGTATTTTTAGAGGCTGCCTTAAGCCTGCACAATTCCAGTAGCACGACACCATGCTATCTTTATTTATGTAAAACTTTATCTCTTCTCTTAAGGAAATGTGCACTATAATCTCTGGACAAGCTCACAAGAAGCAGCAAGTAGCAGCAGCCATATCAGTTGCTCATTTTTTTTCCACTTCTTCATTAGGTTTTTAAAAATAAANGTCAATTCAACCCCTTTTATAACCTCTGCATCCAAAAGCAGAGATTGCCCTTAAGCCAACAGAATTATAATTACTTTTATCTTACTCTCTTAGACATAAATGGCCTACAGATGTAATCAAGACCAGAGAAAGTTAACACAAAGGCCATTTAATTTGTGTTCTGGGAGTAATAGAACAAGAATCCTTCCATGTTATTATTCATTAGATCAAAGCTGCATTATACAGGAATGTTGTATTTATGTTCTAAACTTGGATTTCCCTCAGCAAAGGGCTTTAGGCCCAAGCTTTGGTGATTAAATGAAATACTGAAATCCTGATTAAGCACTTCAATGAAAAAAGAAATTAAAGAATATTTGACCCATGGTTCACGTTTATTTCTGACTTATTTTTACTGAAAAAAAGTAATTTTTTCAGAAGTACCCTGGTGGAATATTGTCCTGTTTGTTTTTTTGCTGCAGCTAATCATTTACATGTCAAGAGGTTTTGGATGTTTTGGTGCCAAAGCAGACATGCAAGGCACTTTAAACTGTTCTCTGCTTGGCCTGCAAAATTTCAGGGATCTAAAACCACTCAGAAGTTTAGAGATCCTTGCCCTATCTTTAAAACAATGCCCTCTTTAAGTGGAAGCTCACTGTTAAATTGTTCTGTGGCTGAACCAATAAATCCTCTATCCCTAACACTGGGATATTTTCTTATATGTTTTCCTTACATTTGCTGGACTTTGACATCTTAAGAAATTATATCCTTACTCTTTTTGGAAATAAAGGGAAGTTGAAAAAGCTCTGGAAAATTCCAGTTCAAATTTGCCCCTTTGTCTTACTATGTGTCAAACATTCTCAAAAGCTAACCTTCCCTGGACTTTCTTTGTAAAGCTGACCCTGTTTTATTTCTACTATGAAGGCCCTTAAAGGCTGCTTATCAGATCATCTGGCCAAGAGAGAAGAAGTAAAGTTTCATTTCTGAGCATGGGTCAGAAAACTACAGTAGACCCATTATAAATCTCATATTGACAGAAAATTTCCCCTAAGAAAGAAACATTTTCTTAGAGCCACTTACAAAAGACATGTGACTGTCTAAAATGCACTGAACATCTAAAGAGTTCCAGTGCCCAGGCTTGACTCATGGCATCCCCAAGGTTAATGAATTTTAGCTCTGCCCTGCAGTTATGCTGTACCCCAGCTACCACAGCCTTTCCTGCTTCTCTTCTCCATTTTAATCTTCTTCTCCATTTTAATCTCTTCTCCATTTTAACTCAGTTTGCCTCTGGATTGGAATATGCAGCAAGTGTTTGCTGCAGGAACCAAGTTGTGTGCCTAATCTGATAAAGCCTCACATCCTTGACTCCCTGAGCTGTTCATGCTATGAGGTTACGTGAGAATTCATGCATACTTGGATGTGATGGGCTTCTAAAAATAACGAACTCCAATGTACATGCACACTGACAGCAGAAATGCCAGACATTCCTCGCTACTCCAGCCTTTTCTACTGAATGTGTGTGCATATGAAAAAGAAACCAGTTTGAGGAATGAAACCACCTCCCATTAAGGCAGAACTCTAAGAATTGATTTAGCAGTTTCTTTGCTAATTGTCCATAGATTCTTTGTTTCAAATAATTGTCAGCTGTAGCCCAAAGTACTGTAGGTCTCCTCCTGCCCTTGGCTATTCTGTCAATTTGACTAAATGTGAAAAAAATCAAAGGGAGGGCTGCAGTCAAAGGAAATTTGTTATTGAAACAAAAGTGGATCTGCTTCACTGCCAGACTTTCTGTGGACAAAAGGGTATTTGTTTTCCCCTTGGTACCCACTGTGGCATGGCTTTCATTAGAAAGTTAGTGGGCCAAGGTTACAGCTGTACAGGATTGCCAGCCAGCTTTTGCAGCCAAATGGTCTAAAAGCAGTCCATGAGAGCACAGCTGTGTCATAGCACAATGAGGTGAGGAGCACATGATGAATAGCTAAGCCTGTGTCTGTGGGGGGAGTGGGGAAGGAGAACAGATCACCAAGGACATTGCAGAATGCAAGTAATACAAATTATTCAGAGCATTTGCTGTCAATGAAATGAGCTATGTATCTGATAGTGTCTGAAAGAACAGATGGATTGAAACTAGTATGTCACATCCAGCTCATCTAATCTCCAGCCAAGAAGGGCGGGGAAACATTTGGATTCCCAGCTTCAACATCATTTCTTTGCTTATGGTTTCCAGTAAAATCCCAAAGCTGGAAGAGCCTGTTTCCCATTTGAGATGCAGCCAAAATTTTGAAAAAACAAAAGTTCTCAGGAGATTTCATGAGATTTTTTCTAAAGAAACATAACCATTACAAAAGATTTTGGCATGGTTGGTTCTGCCATCAACCCAAGAGGTAATTTTGGTAAACTCCAAGCACAAGCCAAGACCAAAAAATCTTTCTTTCAGCCCATATTTACTAGAAAATATATCATATGTTTTTCTGCTTGGAGAAATGACATTTGCATTCAATACTAGTGAACTATTGTTCACTGTATTTATTGAATTTTACCACTACATTTATCCATCTTGCTTTGAACTTTAAAATATTGTGTAGCATCAATTGTTTTTAAGAACGGCTATCCTTAAAATCAGTCTGATATATGTTAAATCAAGAATATGTCAATTTTTGTTCCTTTGAAACTTTCCAGAGCCATAAGAGACCCAATAGACCTTGCTAATCCTGCCAGCCTTCCACACTCCTTCCTGTAAGGCCAGAACAGCATTTAAGCTTGGCCACAGCCTCTCTGTCTCTGTCCAAACTGCTTTGTGTCTGTTTGCAGCTATTTCTATCTTTTTTTGCCCCTGACCAGATCCTTGGCATCAGTTGTGGACCTGGATCTGGGCCTGTTGACAGACCCTGGTACTGGACCATGGTTCTGCCCAATTTGCTCAGCCCTGTAAGACTTGCCCTGAATCACTTTCACTGTCATTGCCCTTAGGCAGCAGCTGGCCCTTGCTACTCCCTGGCATCAAACTTTTATCGATGGATATCTTTCTTTATTTTTTTTTCCTTTTAAACAGAAGTACATTTTTTGTGCACAGCTCTACAGCACTATTTAACTCTCAACTGATAGTTACACTTGGATTCTACCTTTAAAGAAACAGAAATATGGTCAAATTTTGTCATGAAATTATTTGTGTAGCTTACCTCTGTTTCTGACTCAGCTCTTTATGTGGTGTAAACACTGTACAAATACAAGCTGATGCATAGTGGAGGGTTAAAAAAAGGTTACTAGATTGGACAGTCCTCAGTGTTTGGCAGTAGCTTCATATTTTCTGAGAGCCTTCTGTTGCCAAAAGCCTAGCTCATGAGGGTGAGCTAAGCAGTAGTGGTGGATGAACTGGCTGCTCTGCTCCTGATACACTTGCATGGGAGAAATAAATCTTAGTGGCCAAACAGTTTTAGTAGCAATCAGAAATGGCCTTGAGTCTTTATGTCCTCCCTGTTCTGTTTGTCACTTTTAAAATCACAGAAGATTAAGTCATGCCAAGTTTTCTTTCCTCAGCCCTATCTGGATTACCCAGCTGTAATTCCTTCAACATTTATGGGCCGTATTTTTAAGACCTTCAGTCACTTCTGTTGCTTGTCTGGACTGACCCACATTCTTCTTGATCTGCTCAAAAATGGACATGGTGCTTCCCCTGAGGTCATGCTGCTGACAAGTTACTTCATGTAAAAAACTATTGTTTATCTATCCCACTATGGTATTTTCTGATTTTTTTGTAGCAGCTCAACACTAAATAACTTTCAACTCATGGCTCACCATACTTGAGAGACCCTTTTCTATAGTACCAGAGACTATAATTATTTAGCCTGTCATTATAGAGCTGATTGCTCTTATGTACAGAACTTGAAATTTACTCCTGATGAATTGCATTGTTTTCTTCCCCAGACATTATCTCTAATATTGCTCAGTGATTCTGTTGATTTTTAGAACTGATTTTCTTAGCAGGAGATGGCTAAAGTCACTATCACTTATGCCAGATTATCACAGGTAACATTTGCAGTGCTAATTCTGTCACTCCATTTTAGAGTATTCCAGGCACAGACTGCACGAAAGACACCTCCACTTAGATTCTTGAGGTTAAGCATCTACAGGCATTTTAAGCATTTAAACTTCCACTGTGGACAATGAAAACATGGTTCAGTGTGACTTACAAGTATTTGAGGATTATTTACTTAATCAGCCATCAGTACAGTGACTCCTGAGTGTCATTTGAGATGCCCTAGCCTGGCAGTAGAATGACAGAAGTCATACAGGAACTTGGGGACATCTGGGCTCTACTGGCAGCAGGATGTCAAAAAGAAGATCCTTTCAAAAGGGCCTTTCAAATGGTACTGGATCCCTCTGATAGATGGAATCAACTCCTACACAATGAATATACAGTTAATCTCCAGAAGTCGCTTCCAACTGGAAGTGTTCTGTGATTTTGTGATGGTCAGTGAAAGGAAGCAACAGCCACAAATTTTAGCAGGAGCAATTCCAGCTGGTTATGGGGATAAAAATTTCATTGTGACATTAAGTATTGGAGAAGAAAGGCTATGGGCTCTTCATCCTTGAAACAGTAGAAACTCAACTTGACAAGGCCCTGAACAGCCTGACCTGGCTTGATAGCTGGCCCTGAGGCAGAAGTTGGACAAGACAGAATCCAGAGATACCTACCAACCAAACTTATTTTATTCTAAACAGCATGCAATGTTACTGTAATTTCGTTGTTATTGCATTCACAACACATTTAATTAGGCAATAAAGTGACAGAAGAAAAAAGAGAATGGTAGGAAGTAATTGAAGCTATTTGGTTTCTTTAATTGAGAAAAAACAAAAATCCATGGCAGCTGCCATTTAGTTAATTCAGCACCCTTAATTAAAATGAATAGTATTTTTTTATCAAGCCTCTTTATCAAGTTTATGGTGTATTTTTTCCTTACATGACACTTCATTACTGTCAGCCATGACCTGAGAAACTTGACAGATGGAGAAAGAACAGCAGTTCACTGGCAGAACTGAAGACAGAATGTGCTCTTCCAGTGTACAAAGCTTTAGACAATTTTGCCTGTTTCCTGTTGGGAGAGCTCTTTTTTAAACTGCTGTTTTAATGGATAGTCAAAACTAAGTGAATGCTGTACACACTTGGACAAAACATGGCCAGCTTGCTAGGTCATGTTAGAGAGCACTTCACCAGTAAGGATCTCTGCTGAGTAACTTCTAATTTATTTGTCTTAAATGGCTTTAATGTAACCTGAGTCCCCATGTTCCAGTGAATTCCTGAACAGAGTAAAGAGAAGTCATACATGGACTCTGTTTTTTCTCCCAAGATCCCAGCATAAAATAGAAATGGGAAGAAATAGCCACCGTAGGAAAAAGCTCTTCTGTTCCAGCTGTTCTATTATGACAGCTTGAACCTCTGAACGTTTTGTCTCCTGTTGAGCTACTCCTTTTCCTGCCTTGTTTTCTCCAGCCTGACAACTAATTTACTGGCTCCCTATTCAATTCTGCCTTCCTTCAGACTTTTTTCACTGCCTGTTTTATAACATTGCTGTCCTTCCTGCATTCATTTTTGGGTCATGGTGGTGTGGACTCCTGGCAGGTCATTGTAATTAATCATGTGCATGAGTCCAATCTGCTTTGCCTCTCTGAGGAAAACATACTGTGGGATTCCAGTTTTCCTAGAAAGTTTTACTGCTTGAGTTTTGGTGTATTCTCCATAAGTTTTGACAGGACAGGATATCTTACTGTTTGACTCTGCTTTTTCATTTGGCAGTCAGACAAAGAAACTCAAAAGTCAGGCACTATTGCTTTACTTGCAAAGTTTGTACGATTTATCTGGATTTATTTTTTCCCCTATTGGATGAATGGATTTCTTGTAACTGAGTTTCTGACTTGGATGCATGAATCAATTTGTTACCCACCTTTTTTCTATCTGCATTCATTTGTGTAGTCATACTTGGCGAAAGATGATAATAAACGATGGCCATGACACTGGCAGATTCACTATATTAGGACAGTAAGCAGTTGTAGGAAATGTTTACAAAGAATGCTGCTAATGGTGAAAGCAATAAAAGATGTTAATTATTGTCAGAGAAATATGTGTGTATTTCTGTCCAGCAGTGGTTGAAAGCAGATGTTTCAGTTTGGTGTAACAGGCTGCTGTGGCAGATACTACATATGAGGAAGTTCTTTCTCCTGCAGCAGTTGGAAACTGGTTCATATCTAAAATCTGAGGACTTACATATCAAAGAAAAGTTCTGTGAATATTTTCTATTCTCTGGATAATTTTACTGTTCATACAAAGGTCCAATACATTGGAAAAGAGCTAAGCTATTTGGCTTCAGTAACGTCATGTTTGAATCTTGTAAAATGTGTTCACTCTTCACAACCCCTAAAACATATGGGAATATCTCTTAACAAAATTCCTGTAGAAATGAAACAGAACAAAACACAGTGTTTAGAGCAGATAGAAATTCTGCTAAAATTATGAGTTGGAATGGAAGGAAGAGCTGGTTTTTTTCGGTTTAGCAGAGAGTAAATGAATAGCATTGGAGCAAATAAAATGTTGAAGTAGTAACATTAACCTTCAAAGGAAATAACTTGTTTTAATCCCCATATCCAGCTCCTTCTTACAGCAATAATAGCTGCAAATGACAATCTGTGGTAGCAGAAGTCTGTAGGTGTGTTAAGATGGCTGCTTCCTGCAAAACTGGAAAAAATTGGCACTGTGCATAATGTAAATCTTACTTGTTCTAACCACATTGATCATAGAACCAGTTAGTGAGCACAGATTCCACAAATCACACAGAGGAGAATTTAGGCATTTGTGGAGGAAAACAGAAAAGAAAAACAACTGATAAAATACAGTTCTTCAAATGAAAACTGTTTCATATATGGAACTGTGTTAATTTTGAATGAGATCCATTTCACCTAAAGCATCTATAGCAATAAATTAAATAGTGCTATAAAAGATCCAATTTACAGTTTGGATGAAGCCATCCTACTTTAGTGGGATAAAAACACTTATTGTTAATGACACAAGCAGTTTTACACCTGTTGCCTCAATGTCAAACGTGGTTTCTGGGCATTTTTAGCTTAGTACTATAGCTCTAGTTCTAAGGTCCCTTCCTTCGCAAGTAAGAATCCGAATGCCTAAAATTCATCTGTGTTTCAGACAGGAATCTTATCAGTCTTAACATCAAGATGTCTTGAAATTACAAGCATGAGTATTGACTATGCACATTCTAACATAACTTGAGAGTTTCCAAGACCTTTTAACAGATATTTTTCATTCCATTCTTCTGCATAGGGTATGTTCTTACTTCTGGCTTATTCTGAGCTCAGCATTTTGCCTTCAAAAGAGGATGAAAGCAAGGAGCCTCCATCCAGCTACTCCATATTTGCGTGCTTAAATATTTTTCTTTTGAAAAAAATTGAGCCAAGAATTAAAATTTCTTCTTTACTGCTGGGATTCTCTAAACATTCTGTTAGGCCAAAGAAAAATAATCCCACTGTACATATGGCCCTATCAAGAAAAAGCCAGGGATAGGCTGCATCCTTGTTCTGTGTACTTTTAAAGACAAATGTAGACTTCTAAATTACCCAGAGCCTAAAGTGGGAGGTGGATTTTATTTATGGCACTGGAGCTGCAGAAGGTGCTTCTGCTGATCAGAATGGCTGTCCCTTTGCTGATTTATGGTGGTGTCTCCATTCTCTGGACAGCATTTTAGACAGTCATAGTTCATGTTCTCAAAGATTATGCTTTAAATGGCATTCGGGCAAAGCTGCCTTGAGTTCATTAAATACTTATTTCATACCTATGAACTGTGAGACTTCATCAGGAAAAGTGCTGCTTAGACCATTCTAAGCTTGAAAGACAATATAAAAAATTATGAGTTTCAAGTTTTTTTCATGCTGTCCTTTACAAAACTGCTAGATTTGTTTTGCAGTGCTGGAAACTTATAAAGCCAGGTGAAAAAAAGCAGCAGACATTAAGACTGAGAAAGATTCAAGACCTACTCTGAACTAAACCTATTTATTTTTACAAGAGGCATGTTATACTTAATAAAACTGTCTGCGGGAAACTTATCAGGATCACAATATGAAAATTGGACAGAAAACTGAGGTTTATAGTACAAGGGTAATTAAGCCCAAAATGCAGCTTGAAAATAGTCAAACAAAGTGACTTTGCTCTTGGAACTGTTAAAACTCATGGCCAAAAATGTGAAAGGACATTCATTGGCTCAGAATCTGAGACACTAATTCTGAATCTCTTTCTATTTGATCTGTCACAAAAGGCTACATATTTACAAGGCAATTATGCACTTGGGACTATTCTGTGGCACTGAGGCCAAGGGGCAGAGAAGAGAATCCATTTTCATCTAAACACAAGGATGTACATCCTTTGAGATCAGATCCTAGACTGCATTAACATTCAGGCCATACCTGGAAATAGTTTGAAAGAACACTTGCTGGCCCAGGAAAAATGATGCCAGGGAATGTTCTAAGAGTTTAACATATTCGAGTTCCAGTGCCCAGGAATGTTCCCTGGCAGTGCTTGATTTGTTAACACAGAAGTAGCCAAAAGCCTTTTGTTTTAGACACCTAAAATGACACTTGAGACACCACTAGCAAATATGATCTCTATAGAAAATTAAAGTACTTGCTGGAGAAAAGAAACTCAAATGAATTGTTAAGGTGATGGATGAGGGGATATGAAAGGCACAATTAAAAATGTAATTTTTATCGGATAAATCACTGGAAAAATCAATACTGATTAATCTTAATTACTTAATTACTCTTAATTACTCTTACTTTTAAAATTCCAAGACAAATAATGGCACTATGTTCTTAAAACTATCATTCTGATGGCATTATGCCTGTTCATTCTGAAGCATTGCTGTGATTTCTTGCACATTCAATCAATATTGACCATTTTTTCTAGCATCTTCTCTATCTTTTTATGAATGTACCATTTCTATAGAATAGTAGACCTATACAACTTTAATCCTTATGTTTTAAAGTACTCTTTCTCATTGTCCTTATTCTTATTATGTTTTATGTTTTATATTCTTTTCCTTCCACTTATTCAACTGTTAATTTATAAATATTTAGTATTAGTTTTCTAAATTTTCAAGATATGCAAGAATTTTTACAACTGTCTTCTAGTTTTATAACTGCCTTCTATTTTGTTTACTGGGCTTTGTATGTTTGTAGGCTTATTACTTTTTGGACAGGAAGCAAAATACTCATAATTGATTTCTAATTGATGTATGGTTTTTCTGCTTAAATTCTTTTTGCTAGCTGACTTGGCTCATAATTATTTTCAGTTCTGGGAAATGTCTCCTTTCAAAGCACGAATTATGTATATTACTGGTTTGGAATTTATTGTGCTTAATGTAGCAAGACTGATCAAAACAAGTTTTTGTGCTTATACTGTCGATAACTTTTGCTTACACAGCAATTTCAGCTTTATCTCACAACGCGATTTCAAATTCTTGCATATTCATTCATATAGAATAAGAGAACTACTTAGGATATTTAAGTCAGTATCACATTCTTGTATTTCATTCATATTGCTTTCACTGTATAAGAAATTTCTTTAATCATTGGGCTGATGTTTACACTGCTGCTCATTTTGTTCTATAGAATGAATAAAAGATTTTCAAAACTAACAGTATTTCCATCCTGTAGTCTATCTTCTACAGCTTTGATTCTTAAAACTTCTAGATTAGCTTCGATCTAAAAAATAATTTCTCAGGCAATGATTTTCTTACTGATTATATAATACTGAGCATATGAGTCTAATAATTTATTAGATTAATTTCATTGAATAATTATTTAATTTCATATCAAAGATATTTATTCCAAATCCAGTTAGGGAAAAAAACATGATCTAGATGACAGTAAATATTCTACTTGCCATATGAATGAATTTGGAATGAGAATTTTTTATTTTGAGGTTGTACATTAAGAGAAGTTGACTATATCTGTTTAATTATTTGGGCTTCCTTATTGTATGGCGTAGAGTTCAGCTATGTTTCTATAATTTTTCATTTTCACTTTTAATTTTCCTACTTCCCAATCTTTTATTTATAAGCACTGTTTTTAAGAGCTATTGATATAAAAATATCCACATATATTTTTTCTGTTCTGTCATCTATATTCTAAAAGATGATTGAAAACAGAGATGAAAAGAGTTAATTTTTTACCTATAAGTTGTAGTTGACAACACAGAGGAATCTAAATGAAAGCTCATGCACAATCTGATGTTTACAGTTTTTTTGGCAGCACATGGTAGTAATAAGATGAGTGTTACCACATGCACCGTCCATCGCGATAGTAATTCTGACCTAAGTTCAGATAAAATGGATGTTCTCTAACCTAGGGTAGCGATCACAGGCTCTATGACATTTGAAAAGACTTCTAAGGAAGAAATTAAATTCTCCTTATCTGGAGAATTTCTCTGCCAAATTAGGGCAAGTAGAATAAATTCAGTAAGTTCCATCACTCAAGCTGAAAGAGAAAAAAATTGCTTGTCATTCCTTGGGAGAGGAAACAAAGGTTGTGTAGACAAAAGGAAATAGGTACTATTGCTTCTGTAAGCTCAGTGGAGTGATCCTCAAGAATCTTTCTATTTTAATTGCATTTTTATCTTGATTTAAAATTGTAGCATCCACAGTTTTGGTTCCATTTTTAAATTTTTTTCCTAGAGGATCAACAGGATTGCTGCTTGTACAGTGTAAATACAAGATTTATTCTCTAAATACAGAGATGCTGAAAAAATTTAAAAATCACGGGTGTTTCTGATGGAATATAGCTTGCAGGAAGAGAATATGATAAGCAATCCAATTTGAAAATGTTCCATATAGAGGAACAGGAGTAGTGTGTGCTAGAAAACACTGCTGGAGAAATTTTATTTAGATATTTAGGAAAATTAGAGAAACCACCCAAATGAAAACATAAACTAATTTTGCTCTATATTCATAGCCAAACCAGGAGAAATTAAGTTAATAGATTTGTTCTTTTAGTATATAAAGCTGGCTGTGCCCTGGAAAGCCTCAGTCTGCTGTCTATAATTCTCTCCCTAATGGCTGCTGAATTGCTAGCTCCCATTCACATATTAATTCTTTGCAAATGTTTTTTGGTGTAAAGACTCAAGACGTTCAGTCTTGAGAAAGGTTCAGGCTTCAAAGCACAGTTTGTCTTTCCCTGTCTCATATATTCCAACGAGATTTTTTTTTTTTTACTAAACAATGGGAAATACTTTTCTTGCTGTGAGATTTACTGCTCCTTACAAGTATCTGACAGTTAACCTTGGCAGTCATTTTATTGCAAGAGGATGCAAGGAAAACTTCTGAAAGTTCTGGGGCTCTGTTCATCTGGCAGCTAAAGGATTCCAGCAAAGCCTCACTTGGCCTCAGTGTGAGAGTGTGGAAGCTTTAATTGTGAATTGTAATTTAAATGTGAGTACCTTAAACCAAAAGGTGCCTGTAGGCTGAGGGGCATTTCCCAGTATATCTGCCTGAGAGGATAAATACTGGAGAGTTTATCTGTTTATCTGTAGCTATTTCACAACATTTTAGTTGTCAAAAATATAGTCTACTCATTTGCATTCATTGAATAATTACATTGAATGGCTATTAATGCATATTGACTGTTTTCCCTATTATTTTTCTCAAAATTCTAAATCACATAATGTAACAGTATTATTTCCTATTGATTCCTGGTACAATTTTGATTGGTTTACAAAAACTTTACAAACTGATGCACACTGATGTTGTTGAAAGTGTTTTCGTTTCATGATAGTCTGTAAATCACACTCATTCTTGTAAATATAAAGTTTTCAAAAAATATTTTTGAAAATTTTTAAGAACATACAAACCAATCTCAAAGCTGAGAGAATTGTGGCAATAAGCTTTGTAATATCATAAATATTGCAAAAGGAGTCATCCATCCAATGATAATCCCAGAGAAATCAATATGAAATGACTTTTAAAACTCTTTCTTATCAGGAATTTTAATTCCTAACTTTTTTTCCTTTTCATTTAGTAAGTCACTTCTTTTTCCATCATTTGCTCAGGAACTTTACACAGACAAGCTTACTATTGTGCTATCATGATTTTGTCCAGCCATGAATGTTCTTATATTCACAAACATTTGTGACCACAGGAACAGGAGTAGTCCATCCCAAGTCCAGTAGAGGCATCTACACCTTGTGTAGGTGAAATACTATTCTGTGAAGAGTAGCAGCTGTGTCAGCTCCATGCACAGTAGCAGTAATAACACTTGGAAGATCCCCAGATAAAGCTCCATAATAGTTTTAAAGTTTCCCTAGTTCTTAATTTGACTTTGTCTAATGTGAACCTTAGCATAACCCTCATTGGCTGCCATGTGGTTTTGCTTGTGCAAACAGCTGCATTCAGGAATGTTACACTTGTGTGAAGTGGTGGCTTTCCCATGTCTGTGATGAATCAGATCCAATGACAGGAGAATAAGCTGAAAAATCCACTTCTGCATTCTTGAGGACTGATGAACTAAAGAACATTGTAACCAGGTTTTTACATCAATATGCGCAGTAAGGTATACTTTGTACCAGTTTGGCCATCCAAATCATATTATTTAAATATTGAGTTTCTGCTACTTTGTGTGGCTGTAAGCTTTAAAATGCATTCTCTATATTCAGGTCTAGCAGAAATAACACTAAGGAGCTATGAAGGATAAAGAGATATAATACTTGTAAGAATTGCTTCCCAAGACAGACTCAGTCTTGGCAGAGAATCATAGGTTTGGTTCAGGAGAGAAGCAGAAATCAAGCTGACAGTGGGCCAATACTAGCTGGACAATTTTGATTATTCCTCCCCTTGAGATTTTTGCATAGTTGCCTTTCTGTTACATTAGCCCTAAATCATCATGTGAATACAGTAAATAGTTAATTAGAAGAAACTCTTGTAATCGGGGAAAACAGTAGTTTCATTTCTTTCCCCTCATACTGAAGAAACAGCATTTAAGAACAGTTGCCATAAGATCACAAAAACTGTCAAAAAAAGATGTTTGCATGTTTTCAGATTCTTGACCATCTGCTATTTTTCTTCTTACCTGCATGATTTCAGAAATTTTTAGTTGAATCACTGCAATTGGGACTTAAAATTAAAAATTCTAAAGAAGAAAGGGACACATTATTTACATTAACAAAATTACACTAATTTTATTTGCAATAACAAGATGTTCCTTTTAAATAGGAAGGTGACAAATGTCCTCGAAATATCAGAGAAAAAACCGAATGAATCATGTATTTCCTCTGGCATTGTACAATATTTTTATCATGAGTGAAAAACTAAAATATTTGGGATAAGCTTCAGATGAGTAAAATTCAAGTCAGAAAGAATCTCACTGAAATTATACATAGATGTAATTAGTATCTATCTCTTGAATTTATGGTTATGTTAGTCTGAAAGGTCCTTTTATATCCAATTGCTAGAATAGAGTTTGCCCTTAATGAAATGTGCTTGCATTTCTTCTGATCTTCAGAGTAATAATTTCGTGGAATTTTTTTTTTCAATAAGAGATTTCCATAGAGAATACTTTTCAAATCTATTCTGAATATTCGCTTCCAGAATGGCTTAGTTCCAAAAATTTTGCAAATGTATGTTTTTAAGTGTTGTCAGAATTAATTCTCAAGTCTTATGTTAGTAATATATTTTCAATGCAGGGGAAACCAATGAAAGTTTTAACACATTGCCTTTTGTACACCTTACTTTATTAAAGGATGATGTATTATTAGATCCTCAGTCAGCATAAATCAATCTAGTACAACCACGAGCATTTCTGCCAGCTCTGATCTAGTGTCTAGTCAATCCTTGGCCTGTTCACTAAAACAACACATAAGTTTGCCAAGTTGGACATACTAGCTTAATTTGAATGCTTCTGCTTTGATATGAGAATAATTGGCCCATAGTATCAATCAAAATATATTGTTTGATGTCACAGGTGAAAAATCTAGTCTACCCTTAAATTCATTTTGATGCCCCTCCCTTATACTTGGTGGGAGATTTTTTTCACCAAGTTTGTACAAATTCAGATAGCAGTCTGTCATTGTTTGTTCTGGATCTTGACCCAGCTTCTGCAGAAGTCAAGGGCAAACTCCCACTGGCTGCTGAGACCGATCAGTCATCAAAGGCAGAAAAGTCCCTGGAGTACAAGTTCTTCACAGGGATATGCAGAAGGAGATGATCACACAGCAACAGTAATCGTTATGGAGAAGGGAATTTTTTCCTGGCGATGAAGCATTCAGGATGTTTATTAGAGTTTTTGTCATGTTATGTTCTGGAATTAGCATGCTTTTCTATTGCAGAAAATTAGCTGACTTTTTGCCAGGTAGGATTTTTGTTTCCATTTCCACTACCTTTTGGATTTCCCTGGAAATGTTTGTTAGTCCAGACTGTGTGTGAATATTTGTCTGTTTTTCTAGTACATGTTAAAAATTTCTTTGTATTTACTTAAATGTAAAAAATCCAAGCAACAGAAATGAAACAGAAAGCATAATGAAATTTGGATATGATCTTTCAAAGCTCTTTCCCAACTTTGATGGTATTCCTCAGGAGAATTAAATGTACCGAAATATATATCAACATTGGCATCATCAGTTGCAAGGAAATTTGGGTAAGCCCCAGAATTTAGATCTCACAAAATATATACCACAAAAACCATGTGTCATAAAGTATAAAACTTTTTTAATTTTAGGAAGTTACTTGTTGGTAGAAACTTGGTCAAGAAACTAAGGGAATTCCCAAAAGATACCCAGATACCTTTTCTAAGACTGAAGACTGAGAGAAGAAAAGTTTAAGAGGAAAAGAAGAAATATTTCCACTCTTCCTATTTAAGCAGAAGATCCTTACTTTCCTTTTCTGACTTGTCTTTCATGATCTCATATTTGCACCTCACTTTCCTCATCTTTTATTTCTTCTCTGAGACTGCTGTGGGCACAGTTCCTGGCAGTGTGCTGGCACAAGATAATATTTGTGTTAGCAGTGTTGCTAAAGGATTTGGAAAGATTTGTCCTGTAATACCAGTGCTGGATACCCAGGCATCCAGACAGTGTAAGCTGGTGGTCAGTCCCACCAGTGCAAAGATTTAATGCATTATAACTGGGGAGTGAGTGTTGGCTGCCTTTGCTAAGGTTGGAAGCTGAGCCACATAAGATGCTCTACTTTTATTCTAGGGTACATAAAACACTTAAATATTACTGACACACTATGAAAAGAAAGATAACAGACATGGTTAAGAATATACCCAAGATGGGGATTTTTTTGCTTGTTTATTATCCTAGCAACAGCATTTGGTTTTCTGTTTTTCTCTTTCTTAATTGTAAGAGTTATTCAGCTTAGAGGAATGCATGTTTATTATCCATATATTCTTACAGCCATGCATTTCTAGTCAGTATTGGGACCTCACATATTAAGGGAGCAATAATCACACAATGATTATTCCATCTTCTTTGTAGACAGATGCTTGTTTCTGGAGTAGAATTTTGACACTTTGTCTAATATTTTTTTTTTCCTTTTGCTCTGGGTATCAAATAAAGGTAATTCCTGCATCTTGCGCTGTCAAACTACTCCCTATTAGAGAGCTCTTTATTAAAAGATGTTTTGTCCTCCTTCCCTTGCAATCCTTCTCACAATTATTTTTGTGACTCCATTTACTTCAACAGATTCTGCTGGCTAAAAGGTGTTGCAGTAGGATCTTTCTTGAAATTAGATCTAATCTTTTCACAGCCAGTCAGAAACTGGTAACAGATATACCACAAATCCTTTTTTGGACTTTGCTGATTTAGGATTATACAATAGATAATAGTATTATTGAGTCTTTTTTTTTTTTTTCTGTTTCAATTTCCACATTTATACTTGCAGTTTCAGTTGAAACAGTTTTGTATTTTTCAGCATTTATGCTAGAAAATGATACAATGTAGCATCCTGAAGGAAAAAGTTGTTTTCTGTCTGAAGATTTGGTAATAATCACTTTGCAATCACCCTGGACCATAAACCTAAAAAGGAAGCCAATGCATTATTTCTACTAGAAATAATAAAGACAAAATAAGATGTGAAGATTTATTATTTAGATGCTTCTTTTCTGAAATCACTAGTTCTCATGAACGTGGGAGACTTGCTGTGGTTTGATTCACGTGTATTTTGTCAGAAGCAGTCTCATGGTTTGAGGGATAATCTCATTTCACACGGTTCGGGAGGAGGACAATTTTTAAGTGCAGTCAGTAAAATGACATTAACTACAGTGAATACACATATGCAAACAAACACAAAGTCCTGTGTGAACTGATCCTCAGCTTCCTGTGGGAATGACATCTTCAATGGATTATATTTGAGCTCACTGAGAATCAGCTGGGATGACAGCTGAGCTGGAAGCTTTGCCAGAATACTGGCTGCCGTCTGGTTTTGTATATGTTTGTGATACCTATACTTAGCCTGTGCTGTCTGGGGTAGAGACAGTAAAATTGGTATGATGGACAGTTGTAAAAGAAGCCTGACATGTGATTCTTCTGGGCAATTGTAACATTATCTGAATAGAATAGAATAATTTAGATTGGAAAAGACCTCCCTGATCATCAAGTCTAACTTTTGTTTAGGCACTACCATGCCAAGTAAACTACAGAAATTAGTGCCACATCCAGTCATTTCTTGAGCCCTTCCAGGTATGGTGACTCCACAGGTACCCTGGCAGCCCTTTCCAATGCTTACCCACCCTTTCAGTGAAGAAACTCCTCCCACTGTCCAACCTGAACCTTCCTTGACACAGCAGCTGTCCAAGCCATTCTCCAGGGGAATACTGTGAGAGACAGCCACAAAGGTTTTACTGAAGTCCAGGCAGATGACATCTACAGCCTTCCCCCTATCCACTAGATGGGACACTCTGTCCTGAAAGGAGATCAGATGGATCATGCAGATCCTGCCTTTCCTGAATCCTTCCTGGATGGGCCTGATACCTTGGTTGCCCTGTAGGTGCCATGTGATTGCACTCAAGATAAACTGTTCCATAACCATATGTAAAGATGCTCCCTGAAATGTGTTTTCTATTTATGAACTGTTTTACAGCTCAATAATTTTTTTATTTCAGTTGGTAGTTATCATGCTTTATGCTTAATTTATTTATTGATAGCAAGGTAATTTCTGAAAAGAAAAATCTCATTAACTTTAGAAATTAGGTGCACAGAATGGAATTAACAAGTTATGTACATGGGCAACACAATACTGAAGCCCTGAACAGGGATCTGGCACTACCTCGATGGCCTTTCTGTCTGTGAATGTGTACTTAGATCTGCATTACCTTTCTTAATCATAAATCTAGGAGTGGTATGTGACTAGATTAAAATAATAACATCCTTTGACAAAAACCATGAGAGCGATGTGAACCCTTTGTTTCTTCAAAATTGCTGCCACTAAGTAATGCTATTACAGGATCTCATAGAAGAGATTTATTGATGTGAAAATTATAGCAGTGATATAGCCCACATTTCAAGAAGAAAAAAAAAAAAATAATGACCCTTGGTTGAATTTGCTCTAATATGTCCATGTCTCTCTGGTTCTGAGTGGCTCAGAGATGTACCCAACTGTCCAGATGGGTCCCACCGGTGCTGAAAAGAGGGGAAGGAGCACTTTCATGATCCTGCCGGCAACACCCTGCCTAGTACAGTAGGTTATGCCTTTGCTGTGATGTCCCTTTGCTAGCTCATGGTCAACTTCATATCACCAGGACCTTCTCTGCTTTCCAGCAGGTTGTCCCCATGTTGTGCTGTTCCAGAAAGAGAGCACAGGAAGTAGTCTTGTTCTCAGTCCCCCTCAGAGGAACTGGTTTCACACACTCAAGGAATAATGGCTTTTCAACTCAGCCTCACCGCATTTGTAAAACCGACTGCTGTAAATATCCTTCCCTTCAGCCTGTAGAGTATTTTTAACTATTCTGTCACACCCTTATAAAATGAACAGGGATTTATGAGTAGCAGCCTCTGTCTGAATAGAAGTTAATCTGTAAAAGAATCTAAAGAGGAAAGATGTAATAGAAGTGCTAAAGTGGAGCAGCTTCATAGGAGCTGTGATGCACATAATTACTCTCACTGAAGTTACATAGTTTTGAAATTATCATTTTTGTTTTTGACTTGCCAAAGTAACACTTAATATGTAATTAAAAATAAATAACTTAAATGTTTGTTTTTAAAGCTAATATCTAGGAACTATCTTCTTTCAATTTATTTTTAGTTGAGGCTTAATGATGGGACAAATCTTGGCAGATTTGGAATATTTTCTGTCCTTGTTTGAATGTGCTAGTTCATCAGTGCTAAACAACTCCTTCAGATCTGAATAAGAAGGAGTATTTTTCTTGACATGGTTCAACTGCCATAATTCCATGGTTTCTCTTCAATCCTAAAGTTGCTTGACTCCTGTGATTTGTAGATATAGTGAAGAATATACTCACTGTATCCTGCCTTTATAAGAATCATCAGAAGTTACTGCTAACTGATAGCTTGCCAATGGGGAAATGATTTCATATAATTCAATCTCAAATGAAGTTCATTAGAGTGGACTGAAGAGTATGAATGCTAACAAATGTCAAATTTAAAACAATAATTTATGCTAAAATCTCCATGGTATGAAAGAAAACAGAATAGCTTGACAGTATAAAATATTGTGTGTGAAGAATACGTTCCCTCTAAATTATTTTTGGCATTTTATGCTTTGTGCATTGAATCAGTGACACTTCATTTATGTGTATTCTCTTTGAATAACCTGAGAAAGTGAGGGTCAAATAGAAAACTTTTTAAAGGTCTTGTTGATTTGGTTTAGGAATAAGTTTCGTGATATATGTCATATGCTACTCAAAATCAAGTTGTTTTTCATAATTTAGCAACGTTTTACAATGTGCATTTCATTCAATGCCTTTTTAATCTTGACTGAATAAGCATTTTATATATAGTACATATACAGTATACAAACTCTGGACATATTATGCAATCTCAAGGAACCTCTTATGTAGCAAAAATCATCTAAGCTCTTCTTTTAATTAAATAAATGAATTGGGTTTTTTTTAAAGCTTGAAGACATGGGAGTGTATCTCTGTTACAATACAAAAAGTACTAAAACACTGCTTTATAAACAGGGCTTGGTTAAGTGCTGCAACACAATCTGTCTTTAGTTGGAACAATAACTTGGATTGGACTCAGGAGTAGCCCCTTTCCTTACCGTGAAAGGAAGAAGCTTTGAGATGAGCAGCACTGTAAAACTTCTGTGTGACACATCTGAAAAAAATGATTAAGGATGTTATGTAAACACTGTGTCTTAGTGCTTTGGTGAGGGAGGAGCTCTCTGCTCCCATCTTTTGGTGACCAGCAGGAAATCTGCTGGCTTTATCTACACATTATGTTTTATTAAGTTACATCTGAGTGGGGAATTCAGGTCTTATGACTGAATAGATCTTGCATATGACAAGATCCAAGAAATCACAAGCTCTTTTCACTGAGAGAGTAAGACCTGAATGCTGACTCCAAAATCTTTGCAGTATGTACTTTTTAAAGTAGGTTGCACTGCAGAAGTGCAAGGGGAAATAAAGGTTCCTTCTTCAGGTACAGGTTCTTCTCGAGGAGAAGAAGCCTTCACATATACAGGTTATTTGTGCCAACTTTCATAAGCAGAAATTATGTTAATTTTGGTTACATGTGAGCAGGTTTTAATTCATTATAATTTTAGACTAAGCATTGATATTCATTGACCTAAATATGTTTCAAACACTAATCTATTCTCTTTCTTAGAGATAATTTAAGACATTATTCACTCAAAATAGAAAGAAAATGTCTTAAATATGCTCCAGTATACCATAGATACAATGCTTTGGGGGAGTGTGTATTTAAATTACTGTAATTCACTTTAATTCTACCTACCAGTACATGTAATATCTGGTACAAAATTCTTGCTAATCAGTAAACATTCTTTTCTACACAGTATTTCATCTGCCACCAGTGCACTGGAAAAAACTTCTGTACACAGAGGCTTTGGTCTTCAGACATGGAACCGGACAAAATGTTTCACCATAGTTTAGCCACTTGACGTGTGAATAAATAATCTTCACTCTCCTTTTGCTCTCAAAGCACCTTTCCCAAATTCTATGTCGTTCTCACAGGTTCTGTCTTCCCGTCCCTGTGTATAATATAACCACTATCTGAAGTAAAGAAATAAAACAAGATCTAATTCTATTAGACGGCAGTGAAACTGGGGTAAGGGAAAGAGAAATTAGGCCCTGATTATTTAAAGTGCAGCTGAGACGGAAATGAGGCAGGAAGGAGAAATGTGGGAGGATGAGTAATAAAACCTGAAAGTGTATGGAAACTACTGAATTTTCTCAGGGACACTCTCTGCCCCATAACACAACATGTTTGGTAACTGCAAATCTCCAGCAGAGTTATACAAAATCTTTCCCTCTCCCTCCCACTGTACCCAGTAAGAATTTCACCTATTTACCTCTGATCTCCTTGCAAGAATCTTAGTGTATCCTTTGAGCTAGTAAATGGATATATCGGAAATGTCTGGCAAAACAACTTTAATCCATATCTAAGATATCTGGCAGGAGATTCAGTTCTTCTAGTTAGTTAAGCCTGGGGCAAACTGCTATGTTTTCTGGGCTAAACTTTCTTTCAGGAAAGAAAATTTTGCAATCAGCCTAATCCTTTGAGTTTTGAAGCAGGGAATTTTCTTTGTTTTCACAGATGTTTCTCAGCAAACAAGTGTATTTATAGTAAATGTAGTTAGATACAATATTAGATTTAATTTTCCTAATTGATAAATAGGATAAAATACATAAACAATAAAAAGAATGTCTTCAAAAGCTTCCCAACTCTAATAATGTTCATTTTTTAAAGTACCTCCACTTTCTGAAAAGCAAATTCTAAATTTTTCAAGTCCAAAATACTAAAAGGAAAAAAAGAATCTCAGTATTTAGATCTTTTTTAAAGTATTTTATATAGGGATGAAAATTTTAAAAGTTTCTAGCTATAAGATCCAACAAAGTCACAAAGCAAAACTCCTCAACTTTTATCTGTATTCAATTCGTTTACATATTTCTAGTCACAGTTCAAGGGAATGCTAAGGAAAATTCTAGTTTAGGACATGGTGACTGGTAAATAAAAAAAGACAGTGTAGAAGATGCAAACAAACACAAATGTTTCCCTGGACATGAATTAGTTTTGTAAAGAAATCAATTTCTGTTTATATTTAGTCACAAAACTTTTTCACAGGCTAACAGCTTGAGAGCAAGTGTAGGCAGTGACTCTAGAAACTTGTTTGGCAATATTGGGTCCATTTGTGCTTTCTCCATATAAATGAAGTCCAGAAATTGAGATTTTGAATCCCATTTAAGGCCCCATTTAAGAGATTATGACCCCATTTGAGATGAGACATAAAGTCCCAAAGTCTGATGCTCAGACTTCAGCTCTTCAAATGAAGATTTGCTGAGAGTTGATAGTTGTCAACCAAACCTTCCCTGTGCCAGTGTGAAATTTCGTGTAGAAGAACTAGGTGAGCATGAATGAGCAACATGGTGACTGTAGCAGTGTACAGCAATGTGAGCAGGAGTGTTACTGCTTGGTGACCAAAGTTCTGCCTGCAAGGGCGAGGACAGAGCCCGCAGGGACATGCCAGAGATATCAACAGGCTGCAGTGGGGCTCTGGGGCCTGTGTGTGTGCTCGTCACATGCCACTGCTAAAACCTTCCTTTATATCTTGTTATAACTAGGCATGAAATCTCCTTTGGTAATCAAAATCCACACAGGCATGTGCACATTTTGTAAATGCATATGACATGTGTTTGAAGACACTGCAGTTAACACAGCTAGTTCTTATATCTCCCCTTTAGCTATTTGAAAGCTCTTTAACACTATTGCAACTCTCCTCTTTTACCCCCACAACCAGGAATTCAAAAATAAAACTTGATTATAAAAATTAACATTACTCTTAGACTTTCAAAATGACAAAATCGGCATGTCGGGCAGAAAGATGTTCTCCAGGGAGATTCAGCTTTAGCAAATATTGTATTCTGCTTTTTAAAGGAAAATTATATGCCTTCTAAAGAAAGGGCTGGCTTATTTGCTTATCTGTGCTGTCTTTCCTTTAAGATCCCCGATTGAAGTCAGGAGATCCTTAGAAAGACTGCAATAATCATAGCATGAGTAGCATGATAATGTCAGCAAAGGGAAGCTTTCAATTATTTATCAAATACAGGAATCAACAGCTGTTCTCCCACTTTTTCTCCTTACATTCTTCTGAAGAAACAGGAAAACAATTAATCCTCCTGGCTGGAAGTTACTGATTGCAGTAATTTAGCCGTGTGCATTCCTTGAGGAGGGAGCTCTGAACTACCGGAAGGTGCTCCTGCACAGGCCGTAATAAGATAATTGTCAGCTCCATGACTTGAGTTTTTCATCATAAAAAAATCACTAAGAAATGCAGAATAACAACTGGTGAATTGTTGGCCCATTGAATGGTGCATTTCTCTTGCACTGCATATATTTAAATCTGTCTGGTTATAAGTGATGTAGCATCCTTACAAACATGATGCTGACACAGTCTTTATTAAAGTAATTACGTAAAGTACATATTTGAATTTACTCAGTCATTGTATCTTGTTTTGTGACAAAAATATTTGATTTAGATTGTGTGATTATCCCAGCATGGGAATACATGTCAAGCTTTAATCTATTAGAATATTTAACTTCAATTCAATTAATGTGATATGCACAGAAAATATGAAGTAATCTTGATACTGTTACACACAAGTTGTGTTTTGGGAAGCTGCCATACCTAAACAGAATTTATACACACAAAAAAAATAGAGGATTCAAGATTTCAGTTACAGAAAGAAAAGTCCACAAAGAGAAGGCCCTGCACTGGGTACAGTTGCATGATGAAATCATGTTGATTACTTTAGGCTGGCTCATCAGTGCACAGAAAAGCACACAGAAAGTTTTGCCTTTTTAAATAGGATAGATTCTGAGGAACAGAATAACAATTAGCAGTTTGCAAACTAGACTTTGCTAGCACACTACTGAGACACCTCTTGGTCCAATTTGTTTCAGGAACAAAGTATGTTCCTCAGAGCAGTGAGTACACACATCACTTTCTATGGGAATTAGAGGAACTCTGTTAAACTTCTCCAAGGAAGTGTTCTGGAGCAGAGTCCTTGTACACTGAGAGATTTTCCTGGCAAATGCAAAGTGTTAGAATGAAATGGAAAAGAGTAGAATATTTGGAAAAGGAAGGGAAATAATATTATCAGTCTTTGATAATGAGAATAAGAAAATTGAAGAAAAATTGATTTGAAGGAGAAAAGGATTCATTGAAAAAGAATCATTACATTGACATGCATTTTAACATGTGAAATCTTTATTGTACTTAACTAAAAATAAACACTGAAATTTCACTTCTGAGTATTTCTGATATACATAGTAACTACTGTGTGAAAGGAAATGCTGAATTTTTTTCACTAGAGTGAATTTTGAAAAATCACTGAGATTCGCTTGCAAAACAGATACATCTGCCCCAGACATATAGCCACAGGAAAATTTACATCCCTAAAGAGTAACTGAGCAAAAACAGGAACACAAATTCCTTCACATTTTGTGAGGTACAGCTACACATCTGTCACACAGAGCACTCACTGCCAGCAGTCAAGAGGCAGAGAGGAAAAGAGTGTTCTGCTGTAACTCTGAGGGTGATGGACAAAGGGCAGGGCAGTGTGCTAGGATGCCATTTGTCAGCCAGAAGTACAATATATAACATCTCTGTAATACGGTTTGCAATGTCTCCTTCTTAACTGTTCTTTTTCCTTCCTGTTTCCCATTAAAGATATTTCACCTTTTTCATATTTTCCGAGAGTATGGTGAGTTTCTGAAAATCACTGCTGTAATCTGAATTTAAAATACTAGAATCATGGCAAAACAAAATGACAGGAGATAGATATTTTGGATCCTAAAAGAGCACTGAAACCTGCCTGGATTCCTTCTACTTCACTTGAGAAAACTATAAATTGAACATCTGTGCTCAGATTACTTAGGCTCATTTCATCACCATAAATGAAGAAAATCAACACTTTTACAGTTTGGAGGATTCACCCTGTGAATGCCAATGCTGTGGTGAATCCTGTCATAGACATGGCTCATTCCCTTCACCAATGGCAGAAGGACCCAAGGATGATGAGCTTGGATGTAACTGTGTACCTTGCAGGTATCCAGTCACATGCATAACTCCTGCTGAAGATGTCTTTTGTGAGCAGACAAATCATGCATGTTTTGTGCCCTTTTTTTTGCAGTGTCCCAGTGAAGGCTTAGTAGCTACAGAGTTTTTAATAATGTCTGCTTCAAAATGCTTTTCAGAGCAGCTATGGAGGGTATGTGATAGCAGCCATAGTACCTACGGTGAGTGCCAAGCCTTCCTTTCCCATGAATGGTTAGTTAAGTCAGCATAGCATTTCTTCAAACTAACAAGAAGTTTATAAATATCCCTACAAATAACACAAGCTCAGCTTTTAGCAGGAATGACATTGTTAATTGAGTGCAGATGATTTAGGTTGCTGATCAGTTAAATAATCAGATAAGAGTGACCTGATACAGAGGAAATTACATCAGCATACAGAAAATTGTTGTTGTTCCTATGTAAATTAATCTACTGTAATTCACTCTGCTGGGTATGTGTATTTAATCACAGCTGGCTAAAGGATATAGTAATTCTAGACCATTCAGCTCCAGTATTATTTCTAACTGTTGCTCATTTGGCATGTAGATAAGATCTGTAAAAACCTCACAGTCTTTCTTTCTTTC
>VZTB01001268.1:796230-855416 GCA_013397245.1 Thryothorus ludovicianus
TCTCTCTCTCTTTCTCTCTTTCTCTCTCTCTTTCTCTCTCTCTCTTTCTCTCTCTCTCCCTTCCCTCTCTCTTTCTCTCTTTCCATGGAGTGTCATCTGCAGGCTATTTTATATACCATTTCACTAATTTATTGAATATACTTCAAAAGTATTGCTTGAACAGTCATAGCTAATAACAAATACTGAAAAGTAAACAGATTTTAATATGCTTGCTCAGTTTCAAGACAAGGAAATTCAGAGGAAAAATGCAGTAGTTCACTGTCAGTTAGTCCCATAAGAATGATTGAAATAATACACTTGTGCCTCGGTCCTTAAGACTAAGTTACACTGAATTGTTTTATAATAGATAGAGTACAAAAGGCTCAAACGTTAAACCCAAACATGATTTGAATGATGACAACTTTATTTTCACTGTTGCTGGTCTGAGTGAGCTGAAGTGTCCTGGAATCATCCTACTGGTTACAAGACAAAAGCCAAACTTAGAGGCAGGCTTGCCAGTCTTCCTGGGTTCCTCAGAGCTCATGTGCCAGCTAGCAGGCACCTCCACTAAAAAGGGTTTCATTTTCTCCAATATGGGGACATGTTTCTGGCCTTTTTTTAGGATATCCCATCTACCCTTCTATATGAGCACTACAAAAGCTGAGAAGTAATTTCTTATCTCATTTCACCTTCTAGTCTTTAAGACTTTTTCTCACTCACTACATCAAGCAAAAAGATTGTTTAGGATTATTTCTTGACAGTCGTTTGCATGCATAGCCTGTAAGGGCAAATGCCTGCTTGCTTATGGGCAAGAGCCTGGCTGTAGATGCTGGGCTGTCTGACTCTCCAAAGATGGACCTCAGCTGATTGATGAACCCCAGAAACCCTTCCCTCAGTTCCACTTTGCTTCTGGGAAAATGTAACTCTGTGGGTTGGATTCACTGTCCCTAAGGAGGATGTGTGCAAGGTAAATGTTCATACCAGTCATTTTATCTTGGGTTCAACTCAGCTCATCCTGGAATAGATACCCATAAGTCAGGAATGGGCCTTTGTATGCTTCTCTCTCTCCATTGATGGCCTCTTCAGCCCTTAGGGAGAGACCTGGGGCATACCTGCCTATATTTAAAGACTAACGACATTAGTGTGCTGTTTCTAATACTCCTCATATCTTTCCTGAGCAGAATCAAGAAAACTGTCCGTCCTAGGCTCCTCTCTGTGCCCAGTAGGAAAGATCTGGAGGTCTATTGTACCATGAAGATTTTTAACTTAGCATTTCTACTTCCAGATTTTGGTGCTTCCCAAAAATTACCTGCAGTGTTTTAAATGTTCCTCTCAGGTAGCAACAGATAACAATATAGAAATTACTTGTCAGGAATGACAGACATAAGGTAAAAAAAAAAATAATTCATAATTTCTTATAAAAATGAATGTTGAGCAATGCCTAATGAATACATGAGTTTTTATTTACTTTCCTCTTTCATATAGCACAGGATTTCCACTTATGTGAAATGGTATGTTCCAAGATTTTTATCTAATTTTTATCTTGAAGGCAGTTGAAATAACTTCTCCAGATGTTATTAAGTAACAAAAGCCTGCTGTAATCAAATTGTCTAATTCCCTGGACAGAAAAATAATTTCCTGTACCTTATTTACATATCTCTAATTTCTTATAAAGCTTACAAATGGGACTTATGACAATGGTAGTTTATACTGTTTTCCCATTTAACAACAAATACTTCAAATTCTCTGCTGGTATTCACCGCATTCATTCCCATCAACTCTTCCAGGGAATCCAGTAGGAACAAATTTGAGTATGCGTGAGTTTGTCTCTTTGTAGTGTAAGGATTTAGCTGTCCCACAGGAAGAGAATAGGGTGCTGTGTGGAAAATAGACATAACTTTGCTTCTTTCAGTCTGAGGGCAGAGGGACAAATAAATGTATCTCTTCTAAGAGAACTAGTTGTGTGTTTACTTTCTTAAAAGCTATCAGGATGCACAAGCCTTTAATAGGATAATCTAAGTCTTGCAGATCCCATTATATAGGCAGCTTTCTTTATATATTCTGAAGCTTAACTTATATCAATAAAAAGCAATTTAACATTTGAAACTAGTGGTCTCAAATCATGTAGTCAATATTTATTTCATTTTCAAACATTAAATTTAAGAGAGCTATTTCATTTCTCTAGTCCTTCTCCACTGTAGGTATAGTTTTTGTCCCTATCACAGAATAGTATAAAGCTAAGAAGAATATAAACCAGACCATAAAAAAAAAGCACATGTAAATCACTGTGTAGCTGACACAGTAACTCAGTCTGAAACCTATCATGCAGTAGCTGGATAGTAGCAGGCAAAATGTAGTTTAGAATGCAGTAGGCACAGTGGTATAAAAAGATTTTCATGCTCTATAGCTGTGAAGGTACACAGCCAGCTTAAAGATTTCTCTCACTGTTTTGTGCATGAACATGTAATCTCAAGCCTTGACCTCCAGAAAAATACAGAAGAGAGAAGAAAACAACAAAAAAAAGAAATTCTGCAAAAAGTCCTTGTTTATTTCTCAAGGGGACACAAGGAAGTTTTTGTAGCCTAACAATGGAGTATGAAATGTGAGAAGTTCTCTCCTCTTTTTCCCTATGCATCAAAAAAGGCCAAATCCAGTTAGCCTTTTCTCAACATTTATTCCCTTGAGCTCCTCAGAATTAGTTTTGTGATATCTTATTTCAAGAATTTCCCATTTGTTTAAATGATGTCTCATTAATGTTAGATGAAGTCCTGCAAAAACTTAATAACTCAGTAGACTTGTCCCAGGACTTATTTCACCATTTTGTTGCTGCAAAATAACATGCAGATGGTTTATCATGAGCAATCACTCCCAGTTTACTTCCCTGACTTATGTCCTGTGACATTAACATTAGACATTATAAATCTCAAGTGCATCAGCATTTGAAAGCTTTTGTCTCAGCAGTCACATAGTCTCAGGAAAAGATATTCATGAAAACCAGATCATATTCACAATGAGTAGACTTTCTCATTAATGTTCTTTAATGATCAGAAAGATGGTGAAAGAAAAATTCTGTAGTAATAATTAATAGTAATTATTTAAATTTATAAAGCACTTTTCAGTATTCCGAAGTACATTAAAAACATCCTGATTAAAAGTGTTTGTACGTGGTATTGCAGAAAAATATAAATATCTCTGAAAGGGAATTTTGAATAATTGCCAGATGATGCAGTGTATTATCCTTTTAATGAACCCCTTTAAAATTTCCACTAAAATATTGTTATGACTGATTCTTCTAAACATGGCCAAAAATGCCCAGGCATCAAATCAGGCCTCAGTTAATATAATATTCCTGAAAATGAGAACTCAGAAATGTCATAAAATAGTGATTTTTTGGACACAGACATGGTACAAATTATTATAAAGTTATGTTCCTTTTCTTGAAAGTGTTTCCAGGATTCTTCACTGGAAATGCTCCATTTTGCCCTGAAAAATAAAGGAGTCTTCTCATTAACCTCTTAACCTTGGCAGCTAATAAACAAGATTTTTAATGAAAAGCTGCCTTATACAATTTGCCATGCTCTTATGGGAAAACTGGACCTTTATAAAGACAATTTTCCACAAGAGATAGATCATACAACTTTCATTCCTCTCAAAGGCCAGTAAGATAAATGCCACACCAGAGAAAATGACAACCTTTGACAGGAACATCCAGCATCATGGTACCAAGCCAGATAGTCTGAAAATAGTTCTTGTAGCCCAAGAACTAATGGCTACATAAGCTAATCACCACAGACAGGCCTAAGCAGAAAATCAATTATCCTGAGAATCCATTTCTTCTCAGGAAAAGATCTACTCTTTAGTCCTACTCTACAACTGGAAATTGCCACTCACTTCAGCAGACACTGAAAAGGGTGTAATTCATATTTAGGACTATATGTTTATGCAAATGACAAAACTGAATTCCTGATGTATGTTGTTTCTTCTAGCACTGCAGAGCCAACAAAACTCGAGAGGGAATTAGATACGAGGCAGGCTTGTGCTTCATCAGCAGATCTGTCTTCCTTCTGATTGCAGTTTCCTTATGGTTGATGATGATTATGAGCCAGGAAAAAAATCACAGCTGTTGTTCTGAAAAGTGTTTTTTAGACTGGGTAAATCCAATACTGTATCACTGGCAAGTCAATTAACATGAAATAATCTGAGGTTGATTTTTCAGGCATATTTTTGGGGACTATAAAATATTCAAGAATAAGGACCAAAACTATAATGTCTACCTATAGATAGAATCCCATTTACATCCTCTGCTTCAGAAACAGGAAGAAAATATTTCAGCTTCCCTTGTTTTAATTTGTTCAATTTTTAGAAATGTTGATAAGGACGCAAAATACTCCCTGACTGAGAGCATAGAAAGGGAGGAGTTTCTTTGCTTATGCACAGTCTCCATTCACAAGACCTCACATCTGCAAATTTTCTTTTTTATTTAACTTTACACAAAATTATTTATATTAAATATAATATATTGTTTCCCAATAAAATATTATATTTTAGAGATATAGAAATGGCAGAAGGAGTCTTGTGAGATTGAGCAGAAAAGCAGGTCTGCCTTGGAATGTAACAGCAAAGATAGGGAAGCAGAGGCCATTGCAATGCTGCCACTTACTGCCTGAAGAAGAAAGCTGTCCTGAGCAATTATCATGAACCTTCTGCCTTCCAGTATCTTTTAATTGCTCAGAGAAGAGACATCAAGTTGTATTACTGGGAGCTGGTGATCTCTAATGTTAGGAAAACAGCATTTTTTTGTCTCTTGTACCTGTTGAGAGTCTAAGGTCTTCAGAGCAGTGATTGACTGCTGCAGTGAGGCTTCATATAACATGACTGACATTTCTGAATACCATCCTAATCCTAATAATAGAATAGTCAAAATTAATGAAGAAGCAGCAAGTCACAGTCACAGAGTTACACCTGTCTGCACAGTCTTAAGCCATTTGTGGTAATTGGTGTTTTCACAATCGAGGTAGAATTAAACAGTGAAAAAGGTGTTGTATGAAGATGAGATAAGCGGCAGTTTTGAAGGTCACATGTCCTGAGGAATGACAATGAACTGCAAATATCAATGTTGTCTGCTTCTTTATAGTCTTGAGATAATCACAAAGCTGATCTGCAAATAAAATTATAACAATTTTGAACAACTGCAAAATAGAAACTACTGAATACCTATGTCTGCCTGTTCTGCCGACTTCTAACTTTTTGCCCTGTGAAAATTTATTGTTGAAAATTACTGCTGTTCATGTTTGGAAATTTCCTCTATACAAATAAGAAACTGAAAAACATGGAGAATACACCCTACATTGACAAAGCACCCAATTTTCATTGAAATTAATTTAACTGATTTCTGTGGCTAGATACATTTGAGAATATGTAATGTAAAGGCATCTGACCAGATGTGTTACAGGAGAATAAGCTGAACTTTAGATTGTGAAGTTCAAAGTTTTTGCCAAATTTGCTTGAAGGTTGAATCCAGAATATATCTTTAAATATTGAGTCACTTTGTATTACACAAGAATAGAATCCAGCTATGTAGTCTTGAACATGGACCATTAAATTGTAATATTTGGGGACTTTTAAAAGAGTTTAGCTTATTAAATATATACATCTATCACATAAGCCATGAAGACCAGATTTTATGAGCAGTTAAAATCTTAGAGAAGTAAGTAGACCTAATGATGTGATAGACCTTAGAGTCTGTGTTTGCCATCAGCAAGTATTTGTTATCTCAAATGGCATTTACTGTAGCTCTACAGGCACAGAAAATCAGGAAAAAACAGTGTCAATAAAAAAATATTGAAAGCTCTTTCATGATGAGTATTTCATTATTAGGAAAAAAACTTCATAAATGCAACCTGTTAAATAGGAAAAAATAGCAATAGTTACGTGAGTTCTGGCAGATATATGGAAAATCTACATTTGAATTTAATTTATTCTGGAGCTAAAGACCCAAAGGCATGTGTTTTCAGTTGCCATTTGTTTTATGACTAGTTCTTTCTATTTATTGATTTCCAGTCATAATCAGGTGTTGAATATCTTGTCTGACAGAGCAGTTTCCTGCATTATGTATTTAATGTAAATGTTGCATTTTTTCTGAACATGTGGGTTTAATGATATTTTTGAAAGATTTCTCCCACCAGTGTCTCCACGGTATGGCTCCAAAGAAATAGGGAGAAGTGAGAAAATGGGAAAGGTAGAGCATCTTCAGATAGATATCTTCTACAATTTCTCACTCACTACTCTGAAAAGAACAGTGCTTATTTTGACTGGATCCAGTCGTGGGGTTTCATGCCATTTTAAACTCCACTAGTCTCTGGTTGATGACTGATTGCTATTCTGAGCTTCAGGATTGCCCAACTATTAATCCCATGTCTGACAGCTGGCAGTGGGGCTCCCACAGTCAGTGCCTACCTAGGCATCTGACACATCATTTGGGCACATCCCCAACCATGTATGACTGGGTCTGGAGATTGGGTTTCCAATTGCAGTCCAAGGACTGAATGACAGAGTATACCTGTGTTTTGAGAGAAAACAGACATCTTGTCTTCTCAAAATGCGTGACTTCAGCACAAGAAATAGTATATAGAAATAGTTAGTGGCTGTGCTCATGCCTATTTTAGCAATGTGACGTTATGTGACACATTAGTAACAGCTTTGAAAGGAGTGAGTTGGTGCTCATTACTTATTGTCCATACTTCACATACTTTGGGCAGATTTTAGACTACCAGCAGCCATTTAGCAGCAGATCCTGTGGAGGCAGGGTAGCATTTTCACTGTGCCAGTCTCCCTCCTGTGCAGAAGGTCACCACTGCACAACTGAAACCCACAGCCTTTCAGCCTATGCACAGATCCTCTCTCTCAACCATTCCAGACCTTTCCAAGGCAAGATGACACATGCTCGCCAGAACGCCTTCTAGAGGAGATATGAGCCTTGAAAGAGATCAAGGGCATAAGAACTCTAATTTTTGCTGCTTGAGTGCCCTTACCCTTGATGGACAGGAGCTGTGACTAACCACAAACACTCACACACTGCTGGAGCTGCAGCTGGTAATATCTCTCTGTCTTGTTTTTTATTTCTCTGTCTCCTTTTCTATCTTTCTCCTTCTGTCTCTCCTCTCTTACTGTGATCTTGGCTCCCAGAATGCCTATAGACCACTTTTTCCAGTTATATTTTTTCCAGTTATGGTTTTTCTAGTTATTATTCCAGAGCTGTTAAAAATAAAAGCCATTGTTGTTGTTATTGAATGTTTTTTTGCTGTAATCTCCTCCAAGGGATCCTTTAGTAAAGAGCCCAGTTATCCTGACTCAGAGGTAGGTCACAACAGGGTCAGCTGTCCAGTCTTTGCCCCCTCCCAAATTCCTGTGCACCCCAGCCTTCTCACTGGTAGGATGAGGAGCAGAAAAGACCTTGACACTGCACAAACACTGCCCAGAAATAGCCAAAAAAATTCCTCAATACTGTTCACAGCACAAACCCAAAACAAAGTACCGTGCAAACTACAAGGAAGAAAATTAACTCTATCCTAGCCAAACCCAGTACAAATCTTTTCATTCACTTTTCTCATTTCAACATATCCCCAAATTTTCTATCAAGTGTGTTTTCAGCCTATGATGCTGGTTCTGTGCATGTGATTGAAGCCTCCAGAATCACTATTTGAATGTAAGTCAAGTATATTTACCTGCACTCCAGGAATAACAGAGTTTTCCTTCCTGAGCTGTACCTCATGCTCCCCCTCTCACACCCAATGCGCTGGCTGCCAGAGCCAGCAGAAGGAAGCAGCACCAGAGGTTATCCCAGGGTGAGGATGCTGAGCTTAAGGGCAATGAAGTTCTAATTCAGTGTTCAGTCCTCTATTTTCCTTTTTCCACTTGACTTTTCCCAGTAACCTCACTACCTTCACTCTTTCCTTACCTCTGAATATCTGGCTGGACACCACTCTCATTACTGCTTCTAAAGGCTCAAGTGATAGATTTGTGACTCTCTATGCATCCTTTTCTTTGACTAGTGTAAAAAGACTCAAATGATTGTCCCTTTAACTGGTCAAAAATCTCATATGGAGAGCTATTTTTTAAAACAAGAGAAGGCATGATGGAGGCCATGAGAAGAAGTTGCTGTAGTTTACTGTAAGGTATTACCTCAAAGGCAGAGGTAATGAGCAGTAGCTCAGATGGTGATTGCTTCCTGAGGATTGCACTTTGCAATTTACTGTCACCCTAGAAATTGTCTCATATGGAAAAACAATTAAGACATTTAGGTGAAAGAATGTGTGTGTATAAATACGTGTTTCAACATATCAAGTGATTGTTTTCAGAGGCAATTAAGGTGAAGAAATGGATAAAGACTTTACTCATTAGATTCACACAAGTGAGCTTTGGAGGCTTGAAGGAAGTGCACTGCACCAGGGCCTGTAGCTTTGAAGTATGAGGCAAACAATTTATAAAACGTGCATTTCAGCAGATAACATCTGATTTCACTTGTGCATGAAAATGTAATTACGCATATCATGCAGGTATCATGGAAGATGACATAGAATGAAGGGAATGGGGGAGTGAATAGAAAAATGCCCACTGAAACACATGGGAAGTGTAATTGAGCATAATGCTTTTTTTGTGGTTCTTTTGCAGGAAATATACTATGGGAACTCCAGTGTGCAGGTGTGAGGGGTATATTATAGACCTACATTGAAATCTCATCCAGTTTTGAAAATCATCTGGTTTCAAACTATGAACATCGAATTACATTAGTATGTGTTTGCACTTTTGTTCATTGAAAACAAAGCAAAGAAACATCTCTCAGATCTTATGCAAATATGGAGCAATAGGAAATGGACCAGGATTTCACTGAGTAATTTTAAGAAGATATTTGTATGATTCGGATGCACTGCAGGTAGCATCTTCTCTTCCAAATAAAATAGTACATTAATTTCTTGAGTTAAAATATCACAGTTAATTTAGTTAAGTACAACCAAAAAGAGAAAACCTGTAAAATACTTAGTGCAATAGAGTTGGCACAGTAAATCACAATGAGCACCTGAACTGAGCAAAACTGTATGGCTTTTTCTGAAGGAAGTGAAAAAGCTTAACTAGGGATAACAGAAGATCCAATGTCTGAACTTTGTATCTTAGGTAATTTACAAAAAAGTCAGTGGCTAAAAACAGATCCTATTTTTGTAAGACATAAACCCATGAGATAAAAATTCTCTCTTTCCTGGAACTTTAACATGTTGCAATACTTTTTTAAAATTATGCTTTAGTAGAAAAGAAACTGATTTATGCTAATGCCCACTAAAACTTTTCCTGAGATCTTGCTACAATTGTTCTTTTCAGTTTTTTGTCTGAAACAAATTTTCAGGAAATAAATATCCCTAGAGGAAAGTGAAAGATAATAAAGGAAAAAATCACTCCTTTCAGATATACTATGTGACAAACATACATTTTCTCTTTTTTTGGTCATTATTTGCAATCATGTAACCTTACATGATCAATAAGTCTATGTGATATGCTATGAATGGACAGTTGTACTTAACCAAAAATAGTATTTGTGATTGATATTTGTGATTTGGATAAGGTAAGCTAGGAGATTCTATGCAGTAAAATATCAATAAATACTAAAGAGGTAACTTGAAAACACAATCAGTAAAGCAAAAACATTGTTTATGATATGTTTATCATTGTTTATGATATTGTTTATGTCAAAGTTATGTTTGAAAATATGGATCAATTTAATAAATTGTTTCCTATTAGAGATGTTAATTACAATTTATTCCCTCTTGTCTAAGTTTGACAAGATTGAATCCCCACTTATCATACAACAAAAGTCCTGCTCAGCTATTAACATCATGGGAAATGTATTTATAGGCACTTTGTCAGGCTCTGTATTTCGAAGAGTCAGCAAAGCTTACTCATTCATGTTCCTCATGAGCCTTTCCCTTCTCTCCTGTTCCCTCCAGCGGTCTCTAACAAAAAGCTGGGGCTGTGTTTGCAGTGTACTGTGAACTGTTTCATTGCTGGCAATTAAAAACAAAGGAAATCAAACCTTTGTGGGAATTTTTGAAGTGGTAATGAATTCAGTACATGCCATCCACATTCTTTTCAAACTTCTTCATATAACTTCTGTTTTTTGTTCTAGTATAAAGAGCAAGGAGTCTGCTAAATACAATTGCTTAAAAGAAGGAAAATCACTATGTAATGCTGTGTTCCCCCTCTTCTCCCAGTGTCCCCCAAATCCCAGTTTTATAACAGGAGACTGGGAAGTGGGATGATAGTTCACCAGAACAACCTAAATGCTAAAAAAGCTGAAGACTATAGATGAAAAAAGCTGCATGTGTTATTGTTGGACATAACAATAAGCTATGGAAAGGCCCAATTAAAAGTAACCAAGGCAGAGTGCAGTTGTACAGAAGGGTACAGAAGAAGTGGGAATTTAGACTATTATAAACACAGAGTGCTTACACTATTGTACCTTGAAGTGAAATAGAATCACTGCAAGTGACTCCAGTGTTTGGTTCAAAGTTTGATTTAATCAGATCAGAAGGCAAAGGAACAAAGTTTGCAATTGGCTCTGCCAGCAAATATCTTGGAGAACCTGAAGAACTCCACTTATACTCAGGACTCGCCTTTGGCATTGCAGGGAGAGCTAAAACTGTCTTACCAAGTGAGGACTTCCCACTTATAGAGTCTGCATGCTTGGAGGACAACCTGGACTTGGCCAGGCAGAGAGGGAGGGAATGCACCCTCCCTGTGCTGTTCTCTCGCAGCTGGCAGCTGGCACTTCCAAGGGGAGTTCTGCCATCTCCCACAGGCCAACCTAAGGGGTCTGAGGGTTCATACAGGCTCTGGAGACTAAGCAAGGAAAAAGTCTAGTTTTCTAGCTACTGATTTTGTATGACACTTGGTAAAACATTTAGTAAACCATCTTCTCTATATTTATCATGTGATTAGCATGCACAGTTCTGTTACAGAACTAATGTCATAACCACAGGGAGCAGAGAGCGTGCTGGCTAAAGGCATCAGCCCCTCCAAGCTGAAAATTTTGTTATAAGGCTGAAGTACTGAAGATGAACAATTTCCATGAAGAGTACAGCTGAGGTGAGAAGGCAGAAGCAAATAGTCTTTGTTTCAGTCCTCAAAACCAAGCACCAGGGAAACAGAACTATGGACTTCATGCCCTGGTGACAGGATTGATAACCCAGCATGGCACAGGGGATTGGTAACAGCCTATGTGCTGGACAACATTGCATCTTTTCAGAAATTGTCCTTTCCCTGAATCCCTGTCTTATTCATTGTAGGTCTTCTCTGTTCTGAAAGACATAAAGCAGAAAGTCTCCTGGTAGCAAAGCTGTGAAATTTGTTTTATGAACCTTTTTCAAAACCTTGAAGTGGTTTTTTTTCTGTTTTTTTTAATTAATTTCGGAGTAAAGAAAATCTAATTTTTCTGAAACAGCTCTTCTAGCTTGTGCACATTCATTCATTCATCAGTTCCATACCATGGCTTTCACGCTGTTCTCATTTCCTCTTCAACTCAGAGATTTATTGATACCAGTAATAAGTTGCTCTCGTCTCTGCCATGGATGTGAGAGGGAATTAAGGCTGCTTGCCAGCAGGATTCAGGATGCTATTTTGGAATATTTGAAGTGTCAGAACACTGATACTGGACAGCAGATAGCTGATGGGCAGAACCATTCCAATACATGCTATTTTTGATCTTTTCAGCATCAAAATCACTCTGGCTTTGAGTTATGTGCTGCCACTGGAAATGTTGGTGCTCAAAAATGAAGATTTATGTTTCAGTTTTAAGGGAGATTGCTTTACTGGATACTGACATGTTAGGCCACCTCTTCCTGGGGGGAGACCTTTTTTGCTTATGTCTCCACCACCATGTTTGTGTCAAGCCTCTCTGCTCTCCCAGCTCCTCAGTTATGTGTTCACACTCATCTTTTTTTTATCTAATCTCTTTTTTTATTTAATCTCTTCCCACTTCAGCTCTCACTTCCCTAACCACACAAAGTGTCTCTTTGCTGACTCCCACCACATTCTCCTGGTCCATTTAACCTTCCTTGACAAGTCGTCCTAAAAGAGATCTTAAATTCTTTACCTCATTGCCCTCTCAGTTTCCTTTCCAGACATGGATCTGCCTTGCAGGCATCTCCTAACACACAAACTTTATCCCATACACTTCTTTTTGGACTTTCCTTTCCTGCTTTTCCACTCAGATTTTTCCAGAAGTCTTCATGCTTTGAGAGCTGCTGCTTCTCCCTTCCTTTGCAACCGGCTCAGACAAGCTCTAATTTTCCCATATGCTTTTTCTGCCTTGTTTTTCCAGCCCCAGCCTCTCCTCCCACCTAATTTCCTCTACTTGGATCCTCATCATCAGCCCCTACAACAGTGCTGCTTCAGGAACTAAAGTTACTCATGACTAAGCCCCATTTCTGCAGTTCATGCAAAGTACTGTTTAGAAAACTTCTTTGTGTGTATACCCATTTTTGTTGCCAGTGAGAGCAATGTCTGGAAGTCTCAGCTGGAGTAAAAACAGAGGGGTGGTGCTGAGGAGCTTAGGAGATTTGGAATGGCTTCAAACTTCCTTCAATGAAGCATGGGGAGGCAATTAATGGGGAAACCTGGCCCAATGCCCAGCTGCAGAGTCTGCCTGTACTATACAGCTGGCCTTACTCATTTGAACATTTTCTTTGGTTCAATTCACCACACGGCTTTACTTCACTGGGATTAGCTCTTCAGTTGTTGCAAGCTTACACAGCCTATTGAAAGTAGTATAGATATGCTGGTTTGCAGCAAATAAGGATACCGTCCCTCCTTCCATTTTCTTATTTTTTTCTTGTTTGACTTTGAATGGAACTAAAAATTGAAACAGAATTTCACTTGGTGTCATGTCAAAACCCCAAGTTAAACACAATTTCAGCATAAAACCTCAAAATAGTCTGGGTAAATATGAAAAGGCTCATGAAGTTTAGGCAATCTTTAAGTATGCAGGGCTGAACAGAGCTCTGTACATTATCTGTTCTGGTTCCCAGGTTTTACTGCAAAAATTTTGCATTAATTTTATTAGTCTCCAGCTGGAATTAAAAAACATAAAAATGCTTTCAGTGTATTCAGGCTTCAGAATTTTTCACCCTTATTCTGAGTTTTGCAGTTTCAGCAACCTGGAAAGTTCAGTTTCATAGACTTCCTAGACATTAAAGGATAGATCTTCAATGGGAAGTTATGTTAGAGCCAAAAGAGGATTTATGGATCTTGAAAACAGACAGTGTAGCACCTATATTTTAAGCACTTTTCCCTGAAATGCAATCCAGAATCAAGAGTTACAGTCCTCAGGGCATGGGAAGGGTTATATAATTCAAAATAGTAGTCTCAAACTCCTACGTACCAAGAGGAGAAGACCAGCCAGCAGAAACTGCCAAAGATGAATTATGGCAGAAAACCTTCTGCTTGCTTGAGCTTAAGCACAGAGTTAAGGTTCCAGGAAGGCATACTGCCTAACAAAAAATGTTTTAGAGTTACATTAATTATCTAAGAATAATAGAGGCCTCTTTATAGGTCTTGTTATGAACCAGATTCCCATGATGGTCAAGCACTGATGTCAAAATTTGCAGCTATGAAAAGTCCAGACATTAGTACATTAGGAATTTGTGCCAGATATAAGTGAATTATATAGGTAGAATAAAATGTCCATCTTTTGTGTAACTATAATTATCACTAAAACACTTACTTGGGAAAGTATAGCATTAGGATCACTTAGGTTTACTTACTACTTCAGCTAGAGGAGTAATATAAGCCTCAAGTTCTTTCCTTGTCAAAGAGAAGTTCAGATGTGAGCCTGAGGTGGGATGGGAAGTATTACCATTGTTTCAGTTGAGACAGCCACACAGAAATTTGCAAGAAGAAGAAGCAAGAAATGGGCAGTCTGTGTCAACAATTTGGGTGGTCTAAAATCCCCATGGAAGAGGAGCCTGAGGTCCTGCAAATGAATTCCTGCACCATGATATCCAAAGTTATGTATATGGAATTAAAAATAAGTAACACAAGTGTGCAACCTTTCACACTTCTTAAGGCCAAAAAGGTATCAGAGAAAATCCTCAGAGAGCTGACAGAAACTGTGAAGCCGAGATTTACAAGTTTTCATCATCTTTATGTGAAAGTGCACTTGACATGAGTGTGTGACAGGTTATGTGAGTAAAAATCTTTCACAGATTACTAAAAAATAGGAAAAAACAGGGAAAGAAGAATAAAAAAATTCACAGATTCAGAGGCCAAAGTAAGAAATACATCCAGCAGTCTATGATCTTCCAAACACAAAAACAAAGACCACAAAAATAGCTGGTTTAGCTACCATTTAACCAAATTACTTTTCCTATTTATTTTTTCCTACCTCTGAATATGATCACACATTGATTGTAGTAGAATGGAGCAATATTCAATGGCATATCATTAATTCACTTCTTTTTTTCTAGTGGGAAATTTCTCATTCCTCCCCTGCCCCTCAATTTAGAAAATAAAATTACTTAAGACAGTTTGTTGGAAAAAATATATGCAGAGAAAATATTTTTAAAAGTAATTCTGTGGTGATCTCAGAAAGGTTCAGTAAAACATGCCATGAGCATATAATTACTTTCTCATCTAATTTCTCCCTAATATAGTTCAAGGAGAAAGCAAAAATAATTTAGTTGCTAAGGATTTTAATATAAACCAGGCTATTATAAATAATGTCTCCATTTGTCACTCCTTAGATTAAGGTAGACCCTCAATTTTGATGGGAGTCTCCTCTCAGTTGCCTGCTATCAAATTATTGCTGAATTTTTTTGTTGATCTCCTACATTTGTGGGTTGTTTTCTGAAGCAATGCTATTCAGAGCAGGCCAGTCCTCACACTAGAAAACTTTGTCCTAGAACCAACTAACATGATCATTCTGTTTCATAGCTTGGAGCAAAAATACCTCCACTGAACTGAGTTTAAATGTATTTCTCTCACATAAATGCAGATCCATCAGTAATGTTCCTAGAACACCAAGCTCCCTGAAGAAAGCACTCAGTGCCAAAGCCTGCTTCCATTAATGTGGATGTTAAATCCTGCTATTATATATGCCAGTGACCAAAGAAGCAGGTTGTAAGGGAGTGATTAAGACTATCACTTCCCCAGTGTGAATTAGGCATGTGATTTTGAAGGCAGACTTTGGCTGTTTTACCATTGTTGTTTTAAAAGTTTGTTTCCCGTGAAGTTGCACTTATTTATTTTTATTAGAATATTTTGGGCCACATTAAAGCTTTTGAAAGAAATTTTACAATACTGTTTGTTCCCATATTTTCCCTGAAGTGAAAATCTTAAAATCTAATGTATTCTCTTACTTTAGATATTGCTCTGCTTAAAGAAGGAGTATGATGTTTCTAGGAAAATCAAATATTTCAATGGATTTTTATCGTACCTAGAGCAATGTTTCAGGAAATAGAGGAGAGATCTAAAGCTGTCAGTCTTTACATTTATATAACACCTTTCCTTAGTAATGACTTGTTTATATTAGTGACAGTGTTTAGAGTGCTGGAATTCCCTCCCCAGGGATGCTGTAGAGTCCCCATCACTGGAAGCTTTCAAGCTAGGACTGGACAGGATGCTAGATAATCTCACCAAGGATCCCTATCCCTTAAAGGTTGAACCTGGTGATATTTCTAAGTCCCTTCAGCAAGGAAGAAACTGGAGATGTCACTTTGAGACTTATTAAATCATTAATTTATCTAGGTGTTTAGCAATTTTGAATCTTCAGTGATGAACATGGAGTTTTAATCAATCACATAAAAGAAAGGGATTTGTTATTCCACAGCCCAGTTTGATCAACCCTCTCTGCCACACACCCTGGGATGCTGGTCAGCAGCTCCCCAGAGACCCCTGAGATATGAGCTGCTGACCACCCCCAGAAATATGTCTGTTGTCTGTCTGACTGAAATGATCCTACACCTCTCACCACACAGAGAAACTGATTACTCAGTTCTTGGGTTCTTATGACAAAATTGCCCTCTAGGCAAATCTAGGTAAAGACATCTGTAAAAAGATATTTCAGTCTTAAAAGTAGAGGTGGGTGGAGTTATTTAACCTTTAAATAGATATATGTGAGCTTAACTTGTTCTGCTCATGGCTCGAAATAGCATGACATTTTATGCCTTTTGGAAATAAAACTGCTTCAGTTCATTCTGAAGAAAAGATATTATATAGCATAGTAATACCACCACCTTGTGGGGAAGAAACATGTCCCAGCATGTGCAAATGTTCCTATGTGCTCCACAGGCAGAGCCAAAACCAATACATAGTTAATACTGCTGAAATTAAAAATGAAACAGTTATTCTAATAGAAGGTAATTTGTATTAAAAATAACAAAATATTTTTACTTTGGATAGATTTACCTTCTGAGTTGGGCTTAATATGACAGCTCTGTAAACTTGGCATATCTTGCACAGCTAACTACAAACGTATGATTTGTACCCTTGATTTATAAAGATATTTAAAATTTATAAATGGTTAATGTGCTTTTACAGATATTGTAAAATAATGTGTTTTTTATATAAAAGACTTATCAATAGATATGTTTAAGTGCCACTTTGCACAACATTTCATTCAATTCTGCTTTTTCAAGTCTCATTTTCATAGAAAACATTGAAATTAGAAGCTTCTGACAAACTGGACATCTGGCAGAGGCTGAAATATCCCCAGTCTGTATTCAATCACCTGATGAACAAGACCATCCTTTCTCTTCCTGAAGTACTTTTATTTTTTTGTTTGGTTTTTGTGGGTTTTTTTGTTTTGTTTTCTATTTAAGTTCTAAACTCTATCAAACATAAGGCAGGGTTTGTACAGACAACAGTTTCATTCACTACAGGCCTAACAGTCTGTCCTCTGCACTGAATGACGTAGTATCCTGTGGAAAAAATATTATATGCTTGTGTTGTTAAAGGCTGTAGTATAAAAATGATACTTAAGAATCAGCACAAGCACTGAAAACTTAACTCTAAAATTTCCTAATTCTTTTGAACAATTTTCAATGTTAGTAACAGAAAATACAAAAGTTTTCATGTTTATTTCCACAGATATCAATTTAAAGAGAAGAGTGAAAATATGTTCTCTTATCTATTACCATAACACCACTGGATTAACTCTAGGTCTTAAAAAAGTAAAATGAAGTTTCCTTTATTGGAAAGTATAAAACACTTTCTAATATGTATACTAATGAAGGAGGTTTGTACTGTTGAACAAGGAAATTCTGTTTTATTACTAGAAGTGACTTTATTCCTCCATCCTGGTATCCGTGTAGCACTAAAGGAGTCTGAGTACAGCAGAATGCTATTGGGAAAACATACATTCAAAACACAGACTAGCAGAACTAAATTTGGTCCTTGAAGAAGACTTTACGACTTTATGTGGGTGAAAGAAATTAATTTTCTTGTTCTACACTGGAGCAAAACATTGTAGAAATCCAACACTGCTCTAAGATAAGACAGATCTGTCATTCCCACTGCCCACTTGACACGCTCATCTTGGATCCTTCAGTGCTTAAATAGTAGACTGCAGGCTGTCATAAACTTATTCAGGGAATCTAACCTGGTCCTGGGTTTTCTATCTGACCATAAAGGTCTCTAGACTGTGATTTTGGAGATTCAGAAATAGTCCCAGAAGGGTTAATGCTTTTTTGGGAGCAGACACTTAATGTAAAAGGAGATACAAAGGAGAAAGCTTACTTCACACAGCAGAGCTGTTGCCAAGAAATCAGGGAAAGGATTTAGGTTTACATTAGCTTGAGGATGTTTGCTCCAACATTTCTACTACTCTGTAGCCAAAAAACTGGCAGAAAAGTCAGGGATAATTATCTTTTGAGCTTTTTGTGTTGAACTTTTTACTTCACAAAGTGCAAACAAAGCAAGAAAATTAGTGACGCTCCTGTGAATAGGGGATTTTAGTGAGAGAGGTTCTCAGTAAAAGCTTTTCTGCTCCTGGTTTTGGTTGTTGCTGATGGCTTTTAAATAGTCAAGTGTTCTTTGTTCCCTATAGATATATTTCCTCAAGAAAGTATGCTGTTTAGGCAACAGATTTCTTCTCCTTTTTTTTACTTTTTTTTCCTTTTATGGCTATGTAGACCTTCTGAGGGCCTGAACATAATCACTAGATTTTTTCCCCCATCTAATTAACTTCATGTCTAACATTTGTACATAAAGTTTTTTCAAAAAATCCTATCAGATTCAGATCCACAATCAAGAAGAGCAAATTGAAAAACCTAAACACCAGAACATACTTGTAATTAGGGTTTACATTTGGCATTGCAAAGTTCGCAGGTATGCAAATGTACAAAGGAGCCTTTTTAGCTCCTGCCCCATCTGTGTCAAGATTCAGAGCTGAGACAAAAAGCTCCAAAAACCCTGGGGAAAGCAGAGTCTATTAGGTGTGATCTTTGCACCACTTAACACAGAGTAAGCACAGAGTTCAGCAGAAAGCAAAGCAGCCACAGATGGTATCAATCTGAAAAGGGGAGTAGTGAACTACTTCGCTGAGCAGATTAAAAGCTAGGTAACTCCCTCAGGAGTGGTGACGGGAAGTACCTGAGTGGGATGTTTTTCTCCAGATTGTTTCTGGTTTTTTTCATCTCAGAAGGAGTGTTTACTCACTTTGAGACACCATGAAGAATGCATATTGATTTGGTGGCGAAGGCATGCAAAAGTGTATTCTCACTCATCAAAATAAGTGTCCAAATCACAGAGTGACTGTATTGCACTTTGTATTTTATCTCAGTCTGGTTTCATGGCTCTGACATTCATGGCTTCCTAACAATTTTCAAGAGAGGTGAAGTTTTACTTATTCTATCAGTCATTGTCTATGTCTTTGACAAAGGAAGTGGAGAATGTAGGTTTGAATGTCCATAGAAGAGAACATGCCTCTGCTAGTTAGCAAGGACAGTGAAACTTGATGAGTTCCATGGTTAATTTTTTTCTCTGTATGTCCCTAACCCAGGCTGTCTTGGACTTTTCCAAGTAATCCTGAGTTCAAACCAGCTGTTTGACCTGATAATCTGATGCATTTCCTGTTACACCCTTTATTGACCACATCATTACACAAAAATTTCGCAACTGGTTCTCAAGGGTGGGCTACCAGACTGCATCTTGTGTGAATAAAGTAGGCTAAAGAATCACACCTTCTATATGGAACCAATACTTTATTATTAGTCTAAAGTTAGCAATATAATTTTTAGGCCAGTTGCACCAAAATTAACTGTTACAATCGCGCTATCAAATTATTACAGCTCTTTCCCAATAGTGGTGCAGTCAGGACTGATATACAGAATTTCTAGTGTCTTATCCTTTCTTCTGTCAAGTTTACCTTCCTATATTTCTCAGAGTCCTGAAAACAATTGCACTTGGTTTGATGTTTAAGAGAATTTATTTGTCCGGACTCTGTTAACTTAATGCTTATGCACTGAGAAGTTTACAACTTCAGATGCAAAATTCTTCATGAGATCTTTAATTGTCCTACTGGACTGCAGGTTTGTTCTCAGTAGTCAGGTATTAGTCCTTAGGGGAGAGTTAAGTACATGAATGTGGAAGTGCTGAACCACAGCACTATTTAGGTTGGAAGAGATGACCAAAGGCATTCTGACATCCTTCTCTAATCAGCATTTCTTTCTAGTTTACTTCTAGTTACCCATGGCCTTGTCCAGTCAATCTCTGAAAATCTCCAGTGGTGGAGATCTCCGAAATCCTCTAGTAACCTGTGCTTAACTACTTTCATGGGGATTTTCTATGGGGAAATAATACCTTGAAATTTCCCTAAATGAAATTTAAAACTGTTGCTTGTCCCTTTGTTGAGCAGCTCTGAGAAGACTCTGATGCTTTATTGCCTATAAGCTTGTATTAGGCAGCAATCAGCTATCCCTTTATCTCCTTCCCTTTTGGGACATCCTTCATAACATGTTTTAGTAAGTTATCTCCTTTCAGAAATACAAAAATTAAGTACCTAGTTACAAATCCCTTTTCAAAACTTTGATTACTACTTGCAACCAATCCATTCAATCTCTCAAGAGATCTAAACAGATTAAGTCATTAATTGTGGTTAGGGAATGATAAAAAAAGACCCAAACACAAACTTCTGAAAGCTAATCTGCTCAAGTGCTTGAACAGACAGGTACTGCTTGAAGAAAGATGACCACCAGTCAGATTAACCAGCAACCAGGCATTTGCTTGGAGATTTTTCAATCATAAAAAGAGCCAGCTTGAAAAGAAGTATAAAAGACTCTTTAACATTTTTTTACCTGGGTATCAGGAGTGTAAGAAAATGTTGTGAAGCAAAGCCTGGTGTGGCAATGCCAGAAGTTGCCCTGCAATGATTGCAACCTTCCCACGGGCCACCCTAAGCCATCCATGTTCAGCCTGAGGAGAGGGATACACACATGAAGACTCACACCTTGGTGTGCCTGTGGGACTCTGAGGAGTGTTTTGCACCAGCCCCAGCCCCAGCAAGCTGCAGGGAGCTGCAGGGGCTCATGTAGTGCTGGAGAGCACACATCTCCAGTGGGAGAGGATATATAATTCTCAGGATATGAAGTGCACAGGTAACTTCAGAGGGCCACAGAGAGGGCCCACAAAGGGTACACATCATTCTGCATGAGTGTGTTGAACATTAGGATTAGAATGTTTTGGGGTGTTTTTATAGAATAGCATCCATTTACATTTTGTATGTGCCTAGTATAGTGAATTATCTGTTATAGTGATGATAATGATCCCAAATTATTGACTGGCAGTAATTTCTATAATATCAGCAAAACAAGAAACTGCTTTGATCCAGATTTGATTCAATTCGCTGTACTGGAACAGTTTTCTTTGCTCTCTATGAATAAATGTCTTTCACCTTCTGTGGCCATAGGCACGGTGAGTGTTCCAGATGCTGTTACAGGATCAAGTTCCCAGCACAAAGATGCTGCTCTGGACATCGGTTTGCCCATGAGGAGAACATCTCACTGGAGCTGCACATTCCTTTACAGAGTTTCAATATGAGTGAATTACCATTTTCTAATGAAAGAGTTCAGCCAAAGGACTCATAATCTGCTTGACGTTTTGTTTAGTTCAGCCATACATCAGTAATATCACTGCTTTTCAGAGTAACTTGAGATGCTTTTTAGCAAGCTAGCACTATCTAAAACTTTTTAGGCCGTGGGCCTTTTGTGTGTAGGTTTAATAAACCAGGCAATTACTTAGCTGCTTATATTCAAGTATTTTTCCAAGAATATGCTTGATTTCCTCTCTCTATGGCATCACTGAACATTTCCTAGGGATTTGTTCTCATTTCAGATCACATACTTATATCACAAGCTTGTTTTCCTCCCTATTTCTTAAAGAGAATTCTAAAGAGAATAAGAAGCACAAAATACGGAACTTAAGCGCATTCCAAAAGAAGTACAGAAGAAAAGAGTGGTTGTGACTCAAGAGTCTTATCAACTCTTTGTATTAATCAGAAAAGACTGTGAATTTACACCTGTGATGAGATTGAGCACAATGCCAAGTGCTGTGACAGTGAGCAATGAGATGTCACCTTTTCGAAACATGATGTTATAACCAGTAATTAAATGTTAAATTTGCCTGAATGTTCATACACATTCTTTGTAGAATTTCTTCATATAACTCAATTTCATAATTTCAGTACTAATCCCCACAAGATTTTGCTAACAGCAGTTCAATTAATTGAAAGATATCTCACTTTCTCAGTAAAATCATCCAGCTTTCTAATAGACATTGAATAAAATTAACAGAATAACTTTGATGGTTTGCCTGACAGGTGCCTTTCAAACACTGTAGCACTGCATGGACTTTAATGTTTTTATCTTCAGGGGATAATACAGCTTAGCCGATGTCAGCATTAATAAGTTACTTATTCAATATCAATAATAAAAAAATAATTCTTTTTGCACCCACAAATACCATTTTTCTTTTCATTCTGGCATTACAGACGTCTGTTAATGTAACTGAGCAGGGACAAAATGTCCAGTTCTTTCTCTTTCAAGTCAGAGCTGGCCTCTGTTCTTTCCTAGCTCCATGTGTCACCATTTTTCACTCATGCATTTTTGCCTCCATAACTATAAAAAGAGCAAAAACAACCCCAAAAGTTGTCAGTTAAGGCATTTCCTTGGAAGGATGAGATGAGATCCTGAAAGAAAAGAGATTCACACCCAGTGGTCCTGTGCTGACTTCTTTGCTCTATCTTTTAAAGTACACCATCAGTTCAGGTTGCCAGTGGACATAGGCTTTTTTAATTAAGAATAAAACATGTAAGTACTTAGTGTAATTTTACTTTGCAGCTCTCTAGAAGCCTCCAGAGCTGTAGCTATTTCTGTGTTGACTGCAGAAAGAATTTAAGCATGTCCTTTCAGAAGAGCAGATTACATTTCCTCATTGGTGTTTTGCATCCAGTATTCAAATCCTTTTGCACCAAAACTAGGTGTCTCAGTTAATCACATTAACTCCCTGGTCCACTTTCTACCTTTGTATCAGTATTTCATTAGTATCTGTCCTGTGAAAATGAAAATGTGACCTTTCTGTTCAAAGAGGATGATGCCTGGTAATTTGCTGATGAAAATTAAAGGCTTGTCTGCTCTCTCGAATTGACGGGTCACAACTTCCAAGGTCTTTTTTGTTCAGGATCATGGTATTTCTACTGCCACCTAGGAATTTGAAAGCAAAATCTTCTGGTAATGTTTTTATACAATTTCTCCCCACAAAGGAATATTAAGACCACGTAGCTGACAGCAAGAACTCCGAAGTTCTGCTAAATTTTCTGCCCAGAAGTAGTTGTGGGTGTGCTATGTACTGTATATCAAAGAGTCAAATATGTCCAAAAAGCACTAGACATATCCTACATGTATTTACCATTTTTTTAGTTTACAGTAGCTCCACTATGTCCAGACATTTTGATGTGACACGTTCAGTAGATCAGGATCAGATTTGTAAGAGTGGACATTTTGATCCACTGATAATGGTCTGAAGTTTCACAGTGAGCTATAGACATTATGTTCAGAGTTCCTGCTGTGCTGAGATACATCTAGGAATTCTAGACAAGTACTGTGCAAATAATCTGCTCTGACTGTTTGTTGGGGGTTGATGCATGATGTTTCTGAAAGGATTAAAAATTTCCAAGACTGAAAATGGATTCTCCTTGCAAAACTGAAATTCATGTTGACTTAGACTGGATAACATCCACTCTACACTGCCAGTCTTGGCAGTTTCCCTAAATAATAATCATTCAACTCATGCCTGTTTATATTGTCTTCTAATGAAATTAGGCAGGTATAAAAATTATTAAAACAGTTAGCAGATCTTAACACAGCCTCCACTTATATTCTTTATCTATATTTATGTAGTTCTCATGGAACTGTTGATGCATGATGTTTCCGAAAGGATTAAAGAACTGTAACTTTATTAATATCACTCAACAGTTTTTTATAGCTAATAGATCATCCCAGCTAAAGCAAATCTGCACTGTATGATTACAGATTAGACTTAAAAAGGGTTTGATAAAATATACTTAATCTAGTAGAAGTCAGTTCATGTAGCATTGGGCAGTATTCTGATTAAAATTTTGACGGTATCATTTCAAGTCTACAGCAAAATGATTACCTTATAGTTTGTTAAAAGATAAGTTAATAGCTAATCATTATCCAATTGGTACCTTTCATGTGGGATTAATGAAGAATATATCATTGACCTCTTACTATCCTGAAGTGTCCTGGTTTGGCATTATTATTTTTTGGTATGGAAGCAATTCCCTTTTAGGACCTTGTCAGTATCCTGTAGATGTGACCAAAAAAACAATCAGTGGCTAATTTCGAATATTGACACATTATTGAACCAATGATAGGGTTGGACAAGCCTTTGTGAATGCACATTTTGGGGCAAGAACCCCAGGGCTTGCTTTCTTTTTTCTTTGGAGAGAGAAGTTCCCCTCTTCTCCCGGCAGCCGCAGCCTGGTGGGGGAGGAGAGGCCCTGGGGCCCCGACCGAGGCCGGGCTGGGCTGTGGCTGCTGACATTTTGGCTACAAAACCCTGCCCCACCACTGGCCTGGCCTGAGCTGGGGTCCACCGGGCCCCGGGAGCAGCTATGGGCCAGGCGAGGCCCGCTCTGCCAGGCAGGGGGCAGGAGAGGCCATCAGCGACCCTGCAGCCCTCACAGAGAGTGGCCTGCAGCTGGAATTGAACATAGCAAGGGCCAGAGAACAGCCATGTGGCCAGAGCAGCCGCTGCCATTCTGGTCAGGCCCCTTGAAATCCTGGCACAGCCCCAGCGCGGCCCGAAATCCATCACCGTGACTGCTTTGGCCTGGCTGCCACTGGAAGGGACCACATGGGCCTCTCCAGGCCCCGGGTGAGATATCAACTCTTTAAGTGCACAGATGAGACCTGCAAACCTTCAATTCTCTTCTGAGTGAGAGAATAAGAAGAGTGAAGACACCTAGAGAAACAACATGAAGACACCAAGATCAATAAAGAAGGAGACAGGTCCTAGATGAGAGACGAATGAGGAGATGCCTTATTTTTATGCTGAAATTATCTTGTAAGCCATGGTGATGGATTATGGTACACTGAATATTCCTTTAAATCATGGAAAAAGTATGGGGAGGTGGAATCTTCAAATTGTAGACCTGAGCAAAGGCATCCATGCTGAACTAGCAGATGTTGAAGTAGTTGTAATCTCATGGGAAGTCTGAAAAGAGAAATAAGAGTGATGAAGACCCTTTGCCCTGAGGGAAGATGAAGAGAGCCTCTGTTCCCTGAGATAAAGAAGATCTTAGAGATAGATGAAGGCCACCTTTGTTTTTGAGCAGCTCACCCTTAAAATAATATCCAATATGTTGACATGACCCATAAACACATCAGTGGGAAGGCTGTGAAAGACGGGAGGAGCTTCATGAATGCACATTCCTGGGTGGCTGCCATTTGTGGAAATTGAAGCCACAAGAGAGCTGTTTTCTTGTGGAGAATTCTCCATGGCATAACAAGACATACTTCCTAAGTGAATTGAAGAGAGACTATTCTAGAGGTGGAAAACTGACTGAGAATTCTGGGTGTTGTTTTTATAAGTTGTCAGAGGGAAAGAAAAGAGGGTGTGGGGGAAGGAGGAGAAGCATTCTGAAGGTTTTATTCTGATTCTTATTATTCTTTTAGTTTTTTTAATAAAGTTTTCTTTATACCTTTCAAAATTTGAGCCTGCTTTGCTTTTCTGCTAATCTATCTCACAGCAGAAAACAGATCCACCACATGAAGAAAACTACTGGAAATGAAAATCCATGCCTACATAGATGTATATAATATAAAAAAATGTCAGAGTTAAAAATAATAGTAAAAGATGTAAGTTTTTCCAGAAAGACCCCAAAACCTCTTTGAGCAGCCACCTCAACTAATTTGTATAAGTATTTTAATACTGCAAATTTGAGGCTATATTCTAGAGACTAATGCTAGCTTCTGATGCTGCTTACAAATGTGGGAATATTTTCTGGATGGCACTGACTCAGAAAGGGAATTAGTCTGATCATGGTAGATAACAAACTGGACATGAACTCAAAATGTACTGCAATGCTAAAACAGCTGATATCAATCTCTAATCTAAGCCTAGTATGTAACTAAAACAATGTCTGTAAGTACCTACATGAGAAAGTGATTTAACAGAATATATGAGCCATCAATCTTGTGAACAAGGGCATAAAAATGTTCATAGACTGTCAGTTAAACCTGAACAATTTCAGAATAAAATAAAGTATAAACACTACTTTGTTTACACATCTTGCAAGGTAAAATGAGTCCTTCTCTTCCTGACTTCAAGTCACACCAAGCTCAGCAGTCTATCCAACTCTATTGCTCAGAAAAGTTGGGGCTTGTGCAGGAAACACTGAGAATCCGAGTTATTCAGATAAAATACTATGGCAAAAATACTGTGATACATCTTAAAATATACCAAATAATGCTTTATTATGAAGATGAATTATTAAGACTTAGGGTAAGACAGTTAATACATGTCTTGATAGACAATGATGATTTACTCTTTCTTCAATTCAGTTACATAGGTACATTTTGAATCATAGAATGGAATCATATAATAGCTTGGGTTGTAAAGGACCTTAAAGACCATCAAATTCCAACCCACCTGTCATGGACATGGACACTTGCCACTTGACCAAGTTCCTCAAAGTTCCATCCTACCAGGCCTTGAATACTCCCAGGGATTTTTCCATTCACTGCTTCTCTGGGTAACCTGTTTTAGTGGCTCACCACTCTCACAGTAAAGAACTTCTTCCAAATGTCTAATCTAAACCTTCCATCCTTCAGTTTAAGGTCATTCCCATTTGTCTTATCACTACATGTCCTTGTCAAATGTCTCTTTACAACTTTCTTATAAGTCCTCTTTATGTACTACAAGATATTCTAAGGTCTCCTTAGAATCTCCTTATCTTTTCCTCCAGTCTGGACAACTCCAATTGTCAGTCATCTCTGGTTTTCTGGCTTATCACAAAATTCAGCAAAATTTAGCAGGCTGCCCTTCACTAGTTTTTCTACCATAACAAGACTGAATCCCAAGTAGCAGGACTACTGAGTCTGATCTCTGCAGCTGTGATGTCAATGCTCATTCCATGACACCCACAGACCCTCTTCCATCTCTTCTGCTCAAGTTGCTTATCAGCAGCATCCCTGATTATTTTCCTTTGAAATCTCTTCTCTCCATCATATCAAACTGTCTGTTTTGTCAATAATGAAGCCACCAAGGAAAAAGAAAACTTTAGGACATGTGCACAGACAATCAACATAATCATATAAATATCTGAGACAAAACAAACTGAATATGCCTTTCTCCCCTGAGATAAGAATCAAAGGATTTATTCATCAGTGATTTCAGGTTCTCACAATTTCTTATTTAGCATCTGAAAAAAGACTGCTGAAAAACTCAAAAGCTGAGTTTTCCATTTTTTTTGTCTCTAAGTGCATAGTTATGAAATAGCTTAATCAATTCCTTTGTACAACCCCTGAACACAAACACACATGATTTAACCCCATGTCACAACTCCAAAACTTACTTGGTTAGGGAAGTCTGAACACTTTTTTTGGAAGAGCATTTTCATATATTTATTTTGACAGGTTGACCAATGAAATAAATGATTTGGTGATAAAAGTAATTACTTATTTTTGAACAAAAGTGTGGTACCTTTAGGCAAAAAAATATTCAAAGGAGAATCAATGTTGCCAGGGTTTCTTGTCCCATATCATCGTCTCATTTCAGATGGGAACTGTGCTACCTGTGTATTTTTCACCATGAAAGACACTGGCAACATTTAGAAAAGCTGATGCTCCCTTTCTCAGCAATGGCTATTTGTTTTTCCTGCTGAATTTTGAATTAAATATTAGGAAAAAAATATTTCTGTGTGTATCTTAATGTTTATGTCATTTCCAAAGGCCTCTTGAATCATGAACTGGCTACTTGTGTCCAAAACTGTCATGCTGGCCTAATCTATGATATGGTTACTAGTGAACACAGTCTGCTGGCAAAGGCTAGGAGAGGGTGAAGAAATCAATAACTTCCTCTACTAAATATAATACTTCATACCTGTGAGAAGCATTATGAATGGTGCTATAACAGATAATGTGGAAGAAGATGGAAACAACAAAATATATGCATGGACTCTCTGTGTTTGCTAAACCAAAGCAAGAATATAGCTTTGCTTATATTGGGAGGTTGTATTCAAAGACTGGAAACAATTCCCTTTTGGAATTTCAAAGACAAGTTAAAGAGGTGCATATATTTGTGGCTGGTAATATTTAGTCATTACAAAAATATACAATGAACAGTGATGAAAATTACAGGCAAGAACTTTCATATTGTGGTAAATTCAGTTTATTTCGCTGCAAATACAGGTCATTATTTCAAACCCTGGAAGTCAATGCATAGAGTCCAGCTCCTGACTCACCAAAAGGAACTGGGCTGATTTTGTGGGCAAATGGATCAATGTGTGTAGCACGAGGACCACCAGCCTCTGAAGCTGATACAGAAGTCATGCAGGTAGATTTTTACTGCTGTGAAAGAATCTGGGACAGGACCAGGATCCAGAAGGTATTGAGAGAGAACCAATGGCTTTGACTTTCAGCAGCCAATTTTCTCTGAGTTCCACATTCAGTACGAGCCACAGGCCTCATGTCTCTGTGGAGGTGTTATGAGCTCAGATTACTTATAGCTAGTGGAACAGAAAGAAAGATGTATTGGAATTAAACATTGTACAATTACTCTTTTTTTAAAAATAAAGTTATGACATGATTTTAAAGCTAAAAAAAACCAATATGCACTCTGTTCCTAATGAAAGGAGTATTTTGTTCTGGAAAACTAACTCAGAGAAGTCTTGAAGAGAAGTAAGTCAACAGAAGCTTTCAAGATATTATGGTGTCAAAAATAGCTGATGTTATGGGTTAAAATTTAATAAAAAAACAATGAGTAGCATAACTGAAATTACTTTCTATCTATATTAAGCATATACAGTATTTAAAAAAAACTTTGAAGATACACAAAATGAGCTACAAAAAATCAGTTGAAGATTAAAAGCAATATTTGATATTAAAAAGTCTAGTTTATTTAATGAAAAATAAAGACAAAACCATGATTTTTTTTGATAGAAACTTAATATCCACAGGAGGAGAAAACATGCAGCAGTGAAAAGCAACAAGAAGTGGCAAGTGAAACCTGAAGCCAGGGAATTTGTACATAAACAAGACACAGCATCAGTAACAGCCAGGGCTGACAAGAAGTCATGGATACTTCCTCTCCCTCTATTATACAATCATGACTAGTTCCCAAGACAGGGGGCACAGTCATGTCTCAGATGAGGCATTAAAGGTATTTGAAGCTCATCCCCATTTACACACAGGGAGAGAAAATGGCAGCAATCCTAGCGCATAGAAAAGGCAGTATCATACTGAAATTGGGATGGACAAGTGGCCAAATTCAGTCATGTCTAGGGTCCTCACTATTTTCTTATTTGATGTTCAGCTATAAAAAGATCAGATAATCTTCTCAAACTTTGTCTAAACATAATTTTGATGGTTTGTCATAATTCATAAGATGGGTAGATTAACTGTAAAAGAAATGAAAAATTGTCAGACATGGGAAATGAGACCACACAGACTAATGCTTTGTAATTGTCTCAAACCTTATGTCTTTAAGTAACTAGACTATGCATAGCAAAATCCTCTCGCTCTTAGAAAGCCATCCATTTTTCAGATCAGGAAGAGATATAAAGATGAAATAGCACTCTTGGGAAGACTTTATAATCAAGAAAAGTATTTAAACTGACTCAACACATGCTAAAAATAGAAAAAGTGAAATCAATGCTACTTCCAATCTCTTGAAATTATAAGTTATAGACAATTTGCAAATTTTTAGCTGCTCTGTTGCCCTGCCCAGTTTGCAGGAAACAATAGCTGGCTTCTCAATTCATAAGCCCTCTGTTAAGGTTATTGTGAAAAAGGAGCAAACTGTGGAGCAGCTGCTTTATCATTTCACATGCATGTTACATTACACATACCTTGAGGAATTATTCCACTTATGAATCTGCATTAGGCCACTGGTACAGCTCTCACTGCTTCTCATTAACTCTGCCAATACTTTTCTTGCACTCAGGAGGTAAAGTTATTAACTGCGAAATCCTGCTTGAGAGGAGCTGTTATTCCAGCTTACACCAAAGCCTTTCCATACACAGAGCTCTTGTCTTAAGTTAAATATGATTGTTATTTTAATTCCACCTGTTTGTTAGGTCAAACTCCAGTGTGTCATAGGAGAAAGTATGAGGTGATTCACTTAAGATTATGCTGAATTTTCAGAAGAAAAATAATCTGCTGAAATTTCTCAGAATTTGGTGCCTGTGTTTTGCTGTGGGACACTAGGGAGAAGTTCATAAAGAGCTGCCCTACCATTTCCCACACCTCCAGCCCCTACTTATGCTACATTCTTTTTTCCACCTGTGATTTTTTTTATTTTGCAGAATAGAATTAAAGGGTTAATAATAGTATAGAGAACAATAAAAAAAGAGGTCTTTGTCTCATGCATTCCAGTGTCTGGTCTGATCTGTGAAAGTGTTAGATTTTCTACTATTTAGATGGTAAGCAATAAAGAATTGAAGGTTTACATTAAGCTCCTTTTGGTCACCTCATAAAATTTTGCAATTTGTAGCCTTTTGGAGGGAAAAGCAGATTCCCTGGATCCCATGGTACAAATTGGTATAGGTCACATAGAAAAGAAATCCAACACCTAGAGAAAGTATTTGCTATACTTTGAGTAAGACTTACAGGAAAACAAAAATAAATGGAAACATTATAAGCAAAAAAGAGATAAAAAAAATTACTCTTAAACTATGTGAGGCCAGCAGAATTTGTATATTTAGCAGAAATTCTAAATTTAAATGTATACAATGAGGTATACACTGATGCTGTGTAATTACAAGGATTTGAGGAGATGGAGGATAGATATAGTCAACCAGACTGAAAGATATTTTTGTATGATAGTGCCCTCTATGGATAAGATATTTCTAGAAACTTGAATGGTATGGAAGAAAAATATTACTTTTCCTGTTCTCCTGCTTAGAACAATGAACAAGGAAAAGTTGCTGGGGATTGTGCTCACACTAATTTGATCAGTTAATCTGAGTGAGAATTTGAGAGTGACCCGACATATATTTAGATGCCCACTGGACCAGGATGCTGGTCAGATAATTTGCCTGGCAGCAAATACTTAGCTGTTGTGACAAAAAGAAGGAAGCAGGGAGATCTGGGCTTGAAACATAATGTGTGACATAACTCAGGATTTAAGTGGTGGATTGTTATTTTATTTGTAACAACTAATTTAAACTAAATGCTTACTATGTTTTATAGAATTATAGAGTTATCATGGACTATAAAATAATTATAAAATTAAAAAGTACACAAGTAAGCCCATAAAATACAAACAAATGAGGCAGTCCAAGAAAAAGAACAGATAAGGAAGCTAACATTATTATTAATTAATCAGAAAATAAGCAGTTTTTGTATTGCAAATTGGGAATAAATTTGCCACATCTGAAGACAAATATAAATTCAAGCCCATGGCAATTTAACATCTGATAAAACAGAAACTTTACCATGAGATAATTTGTCCTTACTGTAGATGGTGCTGTAGCATAAAATATGCATTGCATTCTGACTCCTGATTTTAAACTATTTAGCTTTGACCAATATACAAGTCACTCCATGCACAGGATTGAGTCATGAATTGTTTTGAGGGATCATGTAAACATGTTGCAATTTATGCATGGTCTTATGTGAGCAAGAGTAAAAAAACAAAACAAAAACAAAAACAAAATGTTGAATTCTTTTCTCTATATACTAATATGCTGGTGTATTACAGCCTATTAATTAAAAAAAATCTTTACTGAAAGAGGTGTCAAGTATTGGAACAGGTTGCCCAGGAAAGTGGTTGATTACTATCCCTAGAGGTAATTAAAAAGCACGTAGATGTGGCACATAGCTGAGTGGTGGATTTGGCAGTACTGCTTGGACTAGATGGTCTTAGAAGACTTTTCCACCCTGAAAAATTCTATGAGTCTATGACATGCTATGTCATATCAAGATTTAGAAATGTCTGTGGGATGTATTTGTTGAGAAGGATAAATCTCTCTATTTTTCTTTGTTTTATACTGATTTCTTCCTTCATTGAGAACCAGTGTGAATTAATTTTGTCTATGCAGGACAAACATAGAACAATGGCAAAAATCAGGTTCAATGAATACATCAGAAGCAATTTTTGTCCCAAAGAAGTCTAAAAACCTATCCAGTTATGATTCAAACTAGGGCTGACCTCAGGAGACTGATTGGTACAAAGGAGGGCAGGTGCTGTCCTGTCCCTGCCTATTCCCTGGAGGCACCAGCCCCCTTATCTAAAATTTTGTTGAAGAGTTCATGTTTTTGTTGCATATTGTCTGTGCTACCTGTTTTGGAATTAAAAGACTTTTCTTATTTCTTTTCAGGTCACAAATTCTTCAGCTCCTCTTTCCAGATCTGTGCTTGGCAGATGTCTGTGTGATGGAAGACAAGAGGTTTCAGAAGCTGCATAGTGCTTGGGATAAGGAGCTTGCTAGACTGACCAGCAGCATGTGCACAGACGGTGTCGTTCAGACACACCAAAATCCCTGACTTTTCATTTTAAAGAATCACTAAATAGCTAAGGCTGAAAAAGATCATAGAGGGTCACCCCAGTGCTCAAGCAGAGCCATCCCAGAGCACATGGCACAGGATTTTGTCCTCTTCTTGAATGCCTCCAGTGATGGAGACTCCACAGACTCTGTCCCAGTGCTCAGTCACTGCATAGTGAAGAAGTTCTTCCTCATGTTCAGGTGGAACTTCCTGTGCATCACTTTCTGTCCATTGCCTCTTCTCCTATTGCTTGGCACCAGCAAGAAGAGCCTGGTCCATGCTCTTGTCACCCTCCCTTCAGATGCTGGGACACACTGATGAGGTCCCCTCTCAGTCACCTCTCCTGGGGTGGAAAGGCCCAGCTCCCTCAGCCTTTCCTCACAAGAGAGATGCTCCTGTCTCTTAATCCCTAATTTCACACTTAGTTTCAAGTAAAAGTTATCTCTGGTGTAGCCAGATTTCTGAAATCTCCAGGCCAAGAACTTGTCTAAGTAATTTTCCCATACACCTTTGACTGAAGGAGGCCCAGTCTTGCTTATCTCTTCCTCCTAGTGTCTGACTTTCAGAAAAAAACCCCATTTGCTACACTGTAGTGTTTATATCACAATATCTGCTAAGCATTTTGGAAGCAACAGCTACCTCCTGAGCCTCTGAGACTAGCCTGGAGCCTGGTATTTTACCAAGTGCTCCCACATTACTGTATATTTTATTCCTACTCTTTTAGCCGTGGAGGAGCCACTAGTTCACTAGTGGAACAGGCCACTTCCTAAGCCAAGAAAGCAGTATGCCAAAAGGGGAGATACGGGAAGAGATGCAAAGTGAGAACACTGACTGTATCAGCAACATCGAATTAGAATGAATGTTCTGGTAAAATACCATTTAAATTTTTTATCATCATTTTGTACTTGTTTTATACCCAGTAGGGTATTTTGTCATCCTGCTTTTCTATTAACTGTTAGTCACAGCTCTTAAATTATTCAGGAAACAGTACAGGAAAAAGTCCTGTTCTTAATTTTCTGGGTAGTGCTGGGAGAAGCAGAGCAGAGGCAATTGCAGGAGAGTGATCTGTTTTGCCTTCATGGACACAAGGAACCTGAAATAAAGTCTGATTATGCTTCTATGAACTGCTTTGAGAAAGATGCTCAAGTATGTGCCTTCTCTGGCTCCAGTCTTCTGCATGTGGACAGAAGAGGAGTATGTCTGCTTTAGCTTTACTACAAATGACTTAACACAGGTTCACTCTAGGTCAGCCACTCCCGTGCCATTCCAAATGTTCAATATATTTATATAAGCAATTTATCTCAGTGACCAAACCTAAAGAAGGAAATAGCTCAGGCTATGGACAGGCTTTTAGATGACAGTATTCTTGGCTTTTGATGCTTTTAAATCCCACTGAGTACATTTCAGCATCATTGAGTTTGTACGCATAATTGTGCTTATACACACCTTACATTTCTAATTGGCCTAAAGATTTTTTACTCTTCTAATAGATCTTGTCTTTTAAAAGTGAATTTGAGTTCCACTCATAACCTTGAGTAAATGGAAGCCCCTGGAATATTCTGCCTTCTGAACTGTGGGCCACATCCATAGTTAAGGTAGGTTAACCTTCTTGCACTGTCTTCAATGTCAAAGTACTGCATTTAGAGATTGGACCTATTGATGGCTCCCAGTTTAAGGGAAGTAACAAGTCCGATTGAACATAATTGCCAGTTGACCAAATATAGTCCTGAAAAACACAGCTATGTCATTTCTCCTATATGTTCAGATAAAGTCACTGTATTTTCATTTGTATGCTTTCCTACAACTGCTAGAAAAAGCAAAAAATATCTTCTGTCACAGAAGAACATTTGAATACAAATTAGCATCATTATCATAAAAGAACTATGTAGTATTTTTAGCATATCATTAATTAAGACAAAAATTAATAGCACAGATAAAGGCTAGTTAATTTAAGTAGTTCCTACCTCTGATAAAATACCTTATCTACTTTATAGTATAGCACTGATCTATTCTCTATATTTTTAGCCATAATAGAAGTATGAGTGTTGTAATTAAACTGGAGGGTGTGCAGTTATCCTAAATATATCTGCCCAGAATAGCGCTAATTTAGAATTTTGATGCAAAAGTGAAATTCTGTTGAATTTCCCAGTTTGAATTTCACTTTTATTTATATCTTAATGTGGATACTTAATGTGCATTTTTATGATATATATTTTTATCTGAACTATATATAAAACAGTAGTGTTGGGTTTAATAGGGCTCCCAGACTCATAACTTACAGTATGAAAGAAAATACAAGTCTTTTGAAAAGTGCAACTAATGAGGTTGGATAGAAGTGAACTTCAACAGTAAATATGAAAAACCCATCTTTTCAAGGGCAAAGCTTCACCAGCCCATACATAATTTTTTATTTTTAATGATTAAAAGGAGCAGGTACAAGTCCTCAATGATTGTTTTTACAACTTTGAAGAGCTGAAATCCTGAGTGAATCAGCCAGTGCTGCAGAGGTTTTTGAATTAAGTGCAAGTAAAGAGTATTCAGTATACTTTTATCTGTGGAATAAAAATTATGTGATGAAATTCATGATTATGTCCCTTAATTCAGTAACAGAATTTAATTTTGATTTTGTAACATATTTTCTTCACAGGCAGAGTTTAAATTTTCGTCAAAATGCACCATTTCTCTTCCTGCATGCTGAAGTCCTTCGTACAGTGACATATTGAAATAATTTTCTTTCAAATACATATTTACAATAGATATAAAATACCACATAACTAAGCTGTGATCCTAAAACGTTTTTCTGGAAAAGACTAAATATACTAACTCAAAATTATGTCATAAAGTGAACAACTTGACAAGGCTCCCATTTAGATGAATATTAAATTCATATGCAAGAGAAAGGGGAAAACCAAACAAGTTTTCCTCATTTTGTTTTCAAAGATTGAATTTGAGGGGTAAAACCAGTGGGGTCATTTTATTATAATTCATACGTTTCCACTTAAGCAAACACATCTAAATGATAAAAAGGAGGAATGAAAAATATTAGAGGTACCAAGCTCCCAGCCAGCTTACAGTGCCTAGTGTACCTATCAGCAGAGGTAAATCTGATCTATAGTTAAACCATTTCTGTCTTCAGGATGTTCACCCTGCAATAAACGCTGCAGATTAGCGTTTTAACATAGGCTTTGATTCAGACACCTTAAACGTTGCTCTAATAATATCAAATGAAGGCAATTATGAAGTAGGGAGTCTAAGATGGAGCATATAAGAACAGAGACTTTTTTCCCCACTTTTTTCATTTAGAGTGATGAAGTGTAATTTTGGCATAAATGGCAAAGGTTTGAAGGAAAGAAATGTCTGCACTGGCTTCAGGGACTTTCAGCTCCACTTGTCAGATGTAGTTGTATTTTTGGGCAGAGCTCAGCAGCAGAGCATCTTGATTGCATGAAGTATCATTTTCTCTAACAGCCTGTTCAGTTAGAGTGGCTCCCATGACATGCAATGCCATCCATGGTATGTTCATTTAGTTTTAAAGTGTATCAGAACTTACAATAATATTTGTGTTAATTTTCATTTCGGTGGTGACGTGAAAAGTACTGGAAGTAATTATAAAATAAGAAATATATTTGGCCGCTTGCCATTTTATGACTATAACCCATGGAGGGACTGTGATGATGGATAGCTTCCAATAGGTGCTTGGAAATAGGTGCTTCATTTAGGCCAATTTATAGCCTTCTGCAGGAAACCAAAACTCCCGTGAAATAATCTGGCTTACTTTGCTCACATTTTCCTCAACACCTGCAGTACCCAGTCATGTCATGGCACTTAGTACAGACTGTTCTCAGCATGAGGAGCTCCTTGCTTGTCATCTCTCTGAGAGAGGGCTGGTTAAATGATTCTCATTTAGTAGATGTACCACTGTCCAGACTGGGACACTCCCAGATGGGTGAGAAACTGTCCCAGTTGTTGAGCACAGGCACTAATTGTCAGTGCCTTGTGATCCACCTAAATGCCTGAAGCAGGTGAAACACCTCAGGCCACTCTCCTCTGTATATCTTTATTGGCAGAAAGGAGGAGGAGGGAGAATAAACCCTCATGAGGTTTGTGGGCAGTGAGATGAGTCTGAGCCAGCACCGAGCCCTGGCACCAGCAACAATCGACAGCATCCTGGGCTGTGCTAAGGGGGAAGGGATTGTTCTCCTTCCCTCAGCACTTGTTAAATAGCTTCTGTTCTACTCTGTCCAGGAGAGACTCCAGAATAGAGTGGAATGAGTTCATTGAAAGGAACCAACATACTTAGGGGATGGAAGCACTTACCTGAGAGAAGAGGTTGAAGGAGATGGGACTGTGCAGCTTGGAGTAAAGATAGCCTGACAACAGCCTTGCAACACTTGCATGGTAGTTACAGAGAACATCGAGCCAGGCTCTGTGCTGAAGTCCATGGTGAGTGGCACAAGTTGGTATGCAAAACAGGAACAAGTTGCCCAGTGAGATTCCATGACTCCCTTCCTTGCAGGTTTTACAGACCCACTCGGCCAAAGACCTTAGAAACCTAGTCTGAATTTGGTGTAGACTCTGTTTTGAGTAGAAGATTGCAGTACAGCTGGTGTGAGTTCCCTTCCAGCTGGAATGATTTTATGACTTCTTGATGCTAAAGAGCTGGATAAATTATTAAAGTGGCAGGTAAGCTTTGCTTTGAACAGAATTCTGCTTAAACAGAATTAAACATATAGCTTAACATCCCTTATTCAGCTTATTTCCAACAATGCTAGCAATTTTTCTTGTGTAAAATTATTTTTCTTTCTTTCCCACTTCATATGCCTTTCACTTAACTGAAAAAAATCAACTTCTGTTTTTTATTCCAATATTGCTACAACTTGTGGCAATAAAAACTTCTTTATACCATACTTTTTTTATGCAATAATCTCAACTGCTGTGACATGATCAAACTCATTCACAAAAATATCTGGATTCTAAATCATTGTCTATCTCTCATTATTTAGGGCAGACTTTACATGGCATGTGTCTGAAATCACTGTAAGTAGTTGAAAACCTCCTCATTCTTTCTACTTTTAAGTTTGTCTCTAAAGCTTTCACAGTTCTCACAGACCCTCTCACAACCACATTCCAAATGTTCATCATTGCTGCTCTCTTGATTCCTTCTTCCCCCAGTATTTCTTCTTGATGACGGAAAAATTTTCTCTGTGCCATAGAGAATGGTAGAAAATTATGCTGGTGATTGCTTTTCCTGACTGCTTAAGCAAATATAACGATTTCTGAAAATATTTACAAATGAAGCTTCCATAGAAGCTTCCCCAGGATGTTGCCCAAATCAATGGCAATTGCATGCAAAAAACTATTAATAAGGTAATCATACAAGTACATTTTTTAAAAGTTATATAACTCATACTGATTTGCTACACGATGAAAACAACTGACATAACTGAGACAAGCAGTTGTAGTACTCATCTGTAATGCTGCCTGAAAATTTTGGTAGAGCTGGCTGACAGCAGATGTATCATCTCTAGAATCCCTCTTTATTCTTTCTCCCCAATACTACTGCCTGAAACCATGCAGAGCAACCATCACCATAAAAGCTCTGCAATAAATGGCAAGCACATTTACACAGCTAAATAGAGCACAATACAGGGATTTCCAGGGGTTTAGATTAGTAATTCACACTGCACAGTCAGGATCAATATAGACAAATTATTATGGAGCCCCATACATAGGAATTAGTGTGTCAAGAGTCACAAACAAGTGATTGCTCACGCAAGCTGTTTTTGGTAAGAAAGTTTGATTCCCAGCACTGGGCCCTACTCCAGTGGCATGTGGCTATAAGCCAGGCAAGCCTAAATCTGTTTGTCTCTGCTGATGAAATATGTATAGAGAATTCCAATGATGGTTCATGACAGAAACCTCTTTTATGTCACTCATGGAAGTCTAGACTTAATTTCTACCAAGGTAATCTTTGCAAATATCAATTATAAACTATGTTGGCTTAATAGACAGGTATTAAAACATCTTTACCTTATCAGTGTAAGACTGCCTGTTTGCAGTGCCCATGTGATACAGTGAACTGGAAATTCTGCTACCACTTAAAGTATGTTTAGGAAAACCATGATGGATTAATTATGAAAAGGATTATTAGAATCAGCAAGCTAGCATTTATTGCTTATTCAGGTGGTCATCTCAGTCTCGTTGAGGCCAGAAGCAGAATTTCCAGTGATTGAAAAATTTTTTAAATTTTAAATTTACTCTTTTGCTTACCAGTATACCAGGGACATATGCCCGCAATGTTGATATTGTCAAAGCTACAAGAGCTGATGAGGAAGTAAAGGCAGGAGGTACTTGTGAACTTGAGGTGGATTTCATCATCAACATTGTGGGATATACTGATTCACATACAAATGTAGGACAGAGGGTGTCATAGTTTGACATTGGTCAAATGCCAGGAATGCACAAAAGCCTCTCACTCAGCTGGGCAGAGGAGAGAAAAATTAATGAAGGGCTCATAAGTGGAGATAAGGACCAGGAGAAAGAACTCCAAGGGCAAAATGGCTCAGCTTAGAAATAGAAAGCAAATTTACTACTAACAGTCAGAGGAGGATAATGAGAAGTAAAATAAGCCCTTAAAACCCACTTTTTTCTCCCAACCCTTCCCTCCTTCCCACCAACAGCCCAGGGAGACAGGAGGGGTCAGTTTGGTCAGTTAATCCATGAGATTTTCTTACACTGTTCATAGAGAGGAGTCCTTCCTCTGTGAGACCATGGGGTCCCTCCACAGGAGGCAGTTCTCCTTGAATTTCTCCAACGTGGCTCCAAATCTCATGAGCAGAAGTCTTGCCAAAACTGCCAAAACGTGAGTCCCTCCCACAGGCAACACAATCCCAAGTTGTGTGGGCCACTCTTCCATGGGGTGCAGTCCTCCAAGGACAGGCTGTTCAAGCCTGGAAGCCCCCTCTCCACTGGGTCTCCCACTGGATCACAGCCTCCTCCAGGCATCCACCTGCTCCAGTGTGGGCACCTCCCCAAGGGGCTGTGGGTGGATCTCTGCATCCCCCATGGATCCCCAGGGGCTGTGGGTGGATCTCTGCATCCCCTGTGGATCCCCGGGGGCTGTGGGTGGATCTTTGCATCCCCTGAGAATCCTCATGGGCTGCAGGGGCATAGCTGCTTCACCGTGGTCATCAGCACAGCCTGCAGAGGAATCTCAGCTCAGGTGCCTGATGCACCTCCTTCCTTTCCTTCTTCTTGATGTCTCCATATCATTTTCTCTCACAGGTGCTCACCTCCTTCTATGACTAGGAGAAAAATTGTGTGCACCCTCTTAGTTTTTATTTTCTTCTTAACTGTGTTATCCCAGAGGCATTACCAACCTCTCTCACTGACCCAGCTTTGGCCAGCAGCACGTCCATCTTCAGAGCCATCAGGGACTGACTCTGCCAGATGTAGTGGAAGCTTCCAGCAACCTCTCACAGAAGCCACCTCTATGTCTACCCTTCCTCCCCTCCCCCCCAACCCGAAAACCAGGCTGTGTAAAACCAATACAGAGGGAAATAGAAAAATTGAGTGGAACCAACTCAATCCAGGACAGGAATGCAATGTGGAAGTAATTTCTGACTCTTCCCCTTATTTCCATCCCTAAGAAAGCTTCAAAGTATTGGGTAGTTTTCTCTTGGAAGCTAATTTCCTGCTTCTGGCAGAATTTTATATCCTCTTATCCTAAAGATCTGCAACAGGAAGATAAAGGAAATCAGGCCGAAATAAGAAAAAGAAAATATTTGCTACCTAAAACCACCAGCAGCAACAACAACAAAACAATTATTTAAGACTGCAAATTCAAGTCGGGATGACATTTTTAAGATTGTCTGTGACTTTGGTCCCTTGTGTTTATGCTTCACTTGCTTAGCTATATGCTTGTATTCTTTTTTCCACACAAACCAGAACAGCATTGCTTATGGCCTTCAGTGTTTGCTTGTTGTGCTCAAGATGTGGCCCCATGCTATAGCCACTGTACACCTTTTAAATTCAGCTCTAATTCAGAATGATTCCTTTGTTTGTGGTTTTCCTGCTAATATCTTAACCTCAGTAGTCAATCTTGGATCAATATTGGAGCAAATTGCACTGGATGCTGGAAATGATGCTCAGAGCCATATGATAGAATTTTTAGTGGTATGGGTCAAAACTCCATATGGATGACTGTGAGACAAATATCAGCCACAAGCCTGGGCCTTCTTTACTAGTGCAGATGGAGCCTGTGTACAAAGATAAAATAGCGCTTTATACTGACCACACTTGTCTGCAGCAGTCCTGGACCTGCATCTGCTTGTTAGCTCCCTTCAGGTTTGACAGTGTTTATTCTGCTACAGATAATACCATCTGATATGGTGTCATTCCTAATTTGATATCATCTACACATTTGCTGAATGGGTAGTTTGTGTGATACATGTTGCTGACAATGAACAATGTCAGCCCTGCTATTGACTGGTGTCTTCTGGGGGCAATGTGAAGTAGATGCCAATTTGTCAGTCTTGAGGCAAGCTCACAAATGTGTAGAAGCCTGTGGGTATATCTGCAACATCCTATTTAGCTTTTGGCAGGGAAGAACCCCAAAGTTGGCTCCTCAGTGATACATCCAGAAGTGTGAGACTCTATGTTGTGCTGTGCAGAACTAACCACACTTTTGGAGTTAAATTGAATATTCTTTGTGGTGCTACATTTAAACTATAGACCTTATAGAACATGTAATTGATTCTTTTTACTGCAAGAACCAAGAGTTCAAGATCAATTGAGCTGTTTTTGGTTTTTTTTTATTGTAACAAGAGTTTAATATTTTCTCCCCCTGTATAGTGTGGGTGTATTTTTCACTTCCAAGTGGTAAATGCAGCTCATTAGAAGTTCTCTGTTGTCTTATAATGTCTTAAAGTAAATTCATTGTACCACAGTACACTGCTGTTATATCTTACAGCGCAGAAACGAAGTACAGTTCAACCATCCCTTTGAAAATGCAAGGTGAGTTTGACAACAGAAAGGAAAGAAAAACTGTGAAGGCACAGTGAAGTTAAGGAAACCTCAGTGTGACTACTTTAAACATATTTTTGATAAGCATTGTCAGTGACACAACTCAAATATTTTGTCAGTCTTTGTAACTAAGTTCTTATTGTACCTCTGGTCTAGATGGCATTAGAGTATGAGATTTTTTTCCTGATTTATGCATGCTTTCATGTTTGTAGCAATTTATAAGCCTTAGGAAAAGTATTTTGCACTCACTCTGGTTTTAGTTATTTTCCAATAGCTGCATTCAACAAGCAAAGCTATAGATATTTAAAAAAATTATACATTGTCTGTCTTCTACAGTTATTAAATACAAAAACATTTACAATATCTTATTTTTTTTCTCATGTCTTCTTTCAAATGAGTATTTGATGTCATAAAAACACATATTCTACTGGTGCCTGAAAAACCAGAGAGAAGCTCAGAAAGCAGAAGTGACTAAAATAGACAAAATAAAGCTTCCAACACCTCCTCATAGGGAAACTCAGAAAGTGTGAACCAGGTAAGTGGACAGTGAGGTGAATTGAGACCTGGCTGAACAGCAGATCCTGGAGGATGTAATCATTGAAACAGGGTCTGGTTGGAGGCCTGTCCTTAATGATGTCCCTGAAGGCTCAATATGGATGGATAATTTTTTAATTTACCAGAATTTATTTGTCATTGACTTGGATGAAGGTGCAGATGCCTCCTCAGGAGCAGAAATCTGTAAGAAGTGGCTGGTACCCCAGAGGGCTGTGCAGCCCCTCAGAAAGACCTCAATGAATTGGAGAGAACAGTGAAATTCAGCAAAGGCCAATGCAGGGTCCTGCAGCTGGGGGGAACAACCCCTTGGACCTGTACGGGCTGTGGGCTGGTCAGCTGGGAAGCAGCTCCATGGAGAAGGACCTGGGGGTCCTGGTGGACAACAAGCTGCTCATGAGCCAGCTGTGTGTCCCTGTGGCCAGGAAGGCCAAAGGTACCCTGGGTGCATTGGGAAGAGCTTTGCCAGCAGGTCACAGGAGCTGATCCTGTCCTACTCAGCCCTGGTGAGGAACATCTGGAGTGCTGTGTCCAGTTCTGGGCTCCTCAGGATGAGATGTGGAGCACCTGGAGCAGGTCCAATGGAGGCTGCAAAGATGATTGAGGGACTGGAGCATCTCTCTTGTGAGGAAAAGCTGAGGGAGCTGGGCCTTTCCTCCCCAGGAGAGGTGACTGAGAGGGGACCTCATCAGTGTGTGCCAGCATCTGAAGGGAGGGTGACAAGAGGATGGACCAGGCTCTTCCTGGTGGTGCCAAGCAATAGTAGAAGAGGCAATGGCAGAAAGAGATGCACAGGAAGTTCCACCTGAACATGAGGAAGAACTTCTTCACTGTGGGTGTGACAGCACTGGAACAGATTGCCCAGAGGCTGTGGAGTCTCCATCCCTGGGGATGTTCAAGAACAGTCTGGACACAATCCTGTGCCATGTGCTCTGGGATGGCCCTGCTTGAGCAGGGTGGTTGGCCCACATGACCCACATGGTCCCTTCTATCTGACCCATTTTGTGATTCTTTGCAAATTTTATTGGAATGCAATGAGATTGTGTTTAAAATTAATTCGACCAACATCAGTAAAAATGAGTCTACTTTTCAGAAAACACAGTTAAATTTATAAAAAATGTAAAAAATTTAAGTAATTTTTTGTATGTAGCTGTGCACGTAAGAAAACTAAAAAGTCACCTTCAAACTTGCATAAAAAGATAGCTGTAGTCAAGACAGTGTGTTAACCATGAGTGATGTGGAGAGATCATTGAGGATATAAATATCAGCAAGAATGAGAATATGAAATATTGCCATACATTGATATAAATTCAATTAATTTAATCTGCATTTCTTAACATATTAATCTGTATTTCTTATAGGTTCCTAATTTGTTATTTTGGACAAAGGCTACCAAACCTCAGAATCTCCACAGACTCTAAATGAATAGTATGTAAAAGTGGGAATGGGGATGAATAGAAAGTCAGAAATATATATTTCAAGTCATATGTTAGTGGCTAAGAATAAAGCATTTATGTAAATGAAATTAAAATATCTGATTTTGCGAGACTATCTCAGTTTGTGGAGGTGTTTTGTTGGTTGGGTTCTATTTTATTTTATTTTATTTTGTTTTGTTTTATTTTGTTTTATTTTATTTTAATTTTTACTAAAGATTAGAGAATAATAGAACGGTTTGTCTTTGTTCGCAAAGAAACTATGAGCATCTCCTGAATTTTCCAGAGCAAATACTATACTGCTCTTCATTTACTTCACTGGAAGCACTGGAAGAGCCCACATATTAAATTTTAAGATATTCTGTCTTATGATGTTAATCATGATAAAGAAAAATAAATCTCTAAAATGTTTAAAGAAATAAACTATGCAAGCCTTTTGTTAAAAGAAGATCAAAAGCGTCTGGACACTGAATTCTTTCAAAATAGTGAACTTTTTTCTGAGTTTTTCCAATATCTTCTAAGATGTTTTAAGATTTTTACATAGTAGGTAGATTATGATGGTCTTAAAGACAAGGAAAAATGTACTTAAATTTTGCATCTGAAGCTTTGCCTGAATTCCCTGCACATGTAGAAAATGTTTTGCTGATTTGGATCCTATGTATCTAATTTTAGAGCGCTGGGGCTGATTAATGGTTGTGCTAACAAAATAGTTTTATGACTCACAGCTCAGAAGAGAATTTTCATACTCTTCAGCCTCATCAGACAATGGTGATGCTCGGTGCTAATTTGCCGTGTGCCTGCAGAGTGTGGCACAGTGCTTTGGAGGACACAGCTCCCATTGTACTGAGAGTCTCCTGTTTGCAGATGTACAGCCTGCCTTCCCCCAGCAGCGGTGGGTGCTCATCACCCCAGCCACTTGGACAGGATCTACCAGGACCCTGAGCCTGGATTTTCCTCTCCATGTTCTGTTCTCGTGGCCTTGCACCAGCTAAGTTGATAGTGTGGCTGTGGTGGGCTCTCAAAGGAAGTAGTTGTACCAGGCAGGAGAAACACTCGATCTTGACCTATTTTCACCTCTTTTGGGTCTTTTGAGTAAATTGGAGATCCAGTAATGCACTTAAAGCTGAGTATAGCAGTGGGGATCCAGCACCAGCCCCAGTCAGCATGACAGAGATAAGATTACATAGTCAGGAACCATCAACAAGAGTTTGAACATAAAACCTGAGTCTCTCCTGCAGGAGAGTGTTATAGGGAAACCCTGCTGCTATGGAGAGAAGCCTTGGAATGCTCCTTGCCTGGGAATCTCCATCACTTCTCTTCCTGCTGGCCACTGATGAGTTTTCTTTTTCTTTTTCTCTGTCTTTTACCTTTAGATTTTATTTTTTCTCAAAGTAACTTTCACTGTTAATAGGATATAATATGATATATGCCATGAACTATGAGCTCCACTTGCAATTTTTGTGCATCTTTCTCAGCATCCACTCTGTAACAATGGCTCTTTCTGCAGCTTGCTGATAGATTCCTGCACCCACACATCTTTTTGCACCTTGAGGTTTTAAAAAAACATTTCCTGCATCCCAAAGTCCACGTTCCTTACTTTTTTCAGGGCACAGTTGTCACCTGCCCTTTGGTGTGTATGCTAAAACCTACAATGTCCAAAACCAGCTAAATCCAATCTCATACAGATTCACTAACTCCCTGCTTAATTTAGTATTCAGCTCAGAGAACAGTCTGCAAGCAGGTTTGTACCCCAATTTGCATGCAGTGTTCTGTTGATATCTCTGGTCTCCAAGGCTTATTTGTAATCCTCCTTTCTGTGGTACCTCATGTGGAAGGATAGAAGAATTCACTTGATGTCAAGTTCCTGGGTGAGATTAAATTTTGTTTTATTAGTATGTGACAGGTTGACTCTGACAGCAATTCAAATATTTTACTTATTTTCAAAGGTATATTAAAACCAAAGCTCAGTAATTTGCTCAAAACTAATGAATAAATCATTGGTAAAACATGTAAGAAAGTCCCAGTGCATCTGCAGGACTTTATATAAACACTTCCACACCGTCAGCTGTTTCTGTTTTCTACACTGTTACCTTGGATTTGGAGACGGGATAATTCTATGTATATATGCCCACCCTTCTGTTAAGGTATGTCTGGAGTTCAAGTGAATATCTTCTCTGTAAGAAAATCTTTGATCAGATATAGGATTTCACTTCAGAAATATTTTTATGATGCTTTAATTTTGGGAACATTAGACCTTACTGGCTGGATCGACCAATATGGTGGATTGATGTGTCTTCATTGTCGTGGCATTTTTTGCAGCTTCTATTTACTAACTAGATTAATTCCATCTATTGAATATGTTCAACAGACCTGATGTGCTAACAGAATATATCCTGTTTAAAACAAAAGAAGGAAACATGCTTAATAAAGTGAGCAATTCAGTACAAATCAAAACATATCTTCTGGGTTATTTCAAACAAAGCCTAAAGAAATTATTGAGCAAAATTTGGACATAAAAGAAATATATTATTTAAATCAGCTTTCAAACATTATAATAAAAAGGAGAATTACACAGAGTAACTGGAATATGTCTGTGGAGCTTCTGAGAGCTGAATGTCAGTGTTGATGGCTGTCTGGATTGTTCAGGTTTCAGCCTTAGCTCTTGAAAAGAGCTGTTCTGTCTGTTATATCAGTTAAGTGGGGCAGAGAAGATACTTTCAAAATACTCTTCTAAAATCCTTCAAATTTCTCTGTTTTTCGTCTTGCTCCAACTAATTGACAAGTGAGCATGTTTGCACATAGGCAAACACCCACATGTGCACAGGCAAGGAAACAGATCAGTTTTAACACTTTGCAGTCATTCTTTTCAGAGTAATTTACTGTAAACAAAGAAATAAAACCCCCATAGAACCAATAAACATAGCTTTTCTTTTTATGGAAATTTAAGTAGTTCTGATAGGATCCTTAAATCAAAATGATTCCTCAGTAGCAGGAAAAGAAAGAAAGAAAAACTGAAAAGAAAAAATGGCAAATTTAAATCCTGGTCACATGTCTGCACCTACAGTCACAGGATAATTAAGTACAAAAAAGGTCTTGGCACTGGTGTTTCCCTCCATGCTGTGTGATTTTATGGTAGGGATTCAACACAATATTATCAGAGAATGCTGACAAGTAAATGTTAATTTATCATCTATACAATCCTCCTGAAGCACGTTGGCTATTATGCACAGGGATCATAGAAGTGGGTCAAACATGCAAATTAGATCAGTGCAGGAGTTATTACATTGATCCTTTTCTTTCACCTAATGGAGACGCAGTCTGCACTTCCTGCAGGGATAAGAAAAGATTTAATTTGACAAAGAGTTTGCTTATCACACTTATTTTTTTCTGCAAAGGGAGGGCAATGCAACAAAGCCTATCAGGCATAGCAAGCTTACAGGGAAAAAAAAACCAAACTTTTAAAATGTAAATAAGCAATTAATCTCATATATTAATAAAAAAAGAAATAAAATTATATGCAAAATCAAGACCTCCTTATACTGCTAACTGTGGATATCAGTCCACCATGGTGCAGCTCTTACAGCACCAGGTCTGGTCTCGTGGAATGAGTTGCATGTAGCTGTAGGGTCCCTGTGAAATCTTGTTTTCTCCAACCTTTAAGCTGTTGTGGGATAAGAGTCAACTTGCAAAAGCAAAGACAGATCCCAGCTATTTGTTTGGGAAAATTCGTGTCAGGGTCAGAATCTAAGGTTTAGGTTTTGGGTGCAGAAATACATGTTCCTTCAGAAAGGGACTCATGTTTCAGGATTGCCAAGACTTAGCTGCTTGATTGCTGTACTTAGTCTAGCCCTTGGGCTCCTATGTACTTATATAAATATTTTCTGGTGAAAATGAACCAATATTTCCTGTTGAAATGATCAATAGTAATTGTAGTTTCACTTCGGAATAAGCACAGGAAATTCCAGTAGTTTGTGTAAATTCCTGTCTTGTATGAAGAGCAAACTAGAAGAGCAATCTTTATTAAAAAATTACCTGTAAATTCCTAGAGGTTTGCAATACATCAGTGTTAAAACAAGGTATTGCTGGATATCTTTGTTGAACTAGAATGAAGGAATGCTGCAGAGAGCATACTCAGGAGAAAGGGAGCAGAGAAGTGAAACAAAGACAATTGATTCAAGACAAGAAAGAAGAAATAAATCCAGCCTTGTAGTTAGCATTACCTTACAGTTGCAGTACTCTTCCTGTTTTTAATAATACTACTTTGTAAGTTTTTTGGTATTATGTAAAAAATGGAGTTTCTTCAGAAAACTCTTTGAAATATATACAAATATGTTTAATTCTTTTGTTATTTTTCTCACACTTATCAGAGTAGCATCATCATGAATAATAGGCTAGAACTGGGATGAGTGCAATAATGTAAGAATATAGCTCCATCATGATGGATATGAGGGTAGATTTGATATTGTTGGAGGTAGGAAAGCAGTTTAGGTGTCCAAAGCAGGGAAAAGGGTTAGATGCCTACATGTTCAATAATCTTATGAACAAAGGCAAACTGGGTAGCATAAAATGATTATATTTCACATTTGTGAAATTTGTGTTGCTTCTTTTTCTAAAAATAAAAAATCTCATTCATAGCTTTTCTAGTAAAGAAAGATTGCTGTAATTACTTAGAAGGATAGTGAGTAAGAGTCCTACTCTTAGCTCAGATTGGACTAGCAGTCTCCAAAGTGTTTCTAGACCCTGCAGCAAAACACCTTGAAGACATATAATTATTCATTATTAATTTTGTTAAACAAATTTAAGTCTTGTCTATCAGATTTTTGTAGTGACAGGCTAATTAAATAAAACATTCTCTTTACAAAATATTCTACCTGTTTAGGATGCATCACAAATTAGCATCATCTGGAAACAGCTTTCACAGGAGGTGTCTCAGCTGTTAAATATCTAGCAGTCTTTATTTTAACAGGGAGAAATCTCAGATTGAAAATATAAAGAAGATTGCAAAATACCCCAATTTTCCCAGAAAAAAAATGAAAATTTGAAATTGCTTTAAGCATGGGCCCTGCTTTCAAACTGGGTCCCCTCCTGCTTGTTTCCCTCCTGCTCTCTGCTGGAGGTGCTGCCCAGCAATGCCCATTGCAGTCCTCTGTTGATGTGAAACATGAACCTCACTTGTAGGCTCATGTCCCAATCCAGCCTTGTTCCATCCCCAGTCCCCAGCAGGGTGCCCAGTGCCTGGGCTGGGACTGCCCTGGTGTCCCTGGCTGCCCTGCTCTTGGTCAGGATGTGGACATGTCCTGCCTGAGAGCCCCTGCCCTGCCAGCCCAGGGAGCCTCCAGCATCTCCAGCAACTACCCTCAAGCAGCCTCCAGCCCCCATTATGCCCTGGCATAGTTCATTAAGTTTGATGTAGATATCTGTGCCTTATTTGTCTAGATCTGTGGTACTGTGAGCTTATGGAGCATTAATTTCATCCTCATGGGGACAACTGAATTAAGTCAGAAGGGTATCAGAGGAGCTGTACCCCAAAAGAGTCCTTTTCCCCTAGAACCCCATAAAGGGACTGACTTTATCTACAGTCAGAAATCTAAAATCAAGTGGTGTAAATCCCATTCTCCAACTCTATTTTGTATATAGAATAACAACGTGTAGCAGAGTGTATCATAACATGCAACATTATGTTTCCAGAATTCAATACATGTTTATTAGGCAAATCAATAGACCAGAATCACAGAAAGAGCAATGTCTAACTTTATTCACTGAAATCTCAAAGGTTACATATATATGAATGCACATGCATATATATGGAAGTTTTGATTCTGGTAATTTAATACAAAAATGGAAGAGCAGATGTTGCACCATTTATGAAAAATATCAGAGCACTTTTTACAAGCATGAGTTACTTCATGTATCATCATTTTCCTCATTTATTTTCAACCAAATTACTTACGACTTTATTTTTATGAGAAATCAACAGCCATGTCTGCTGCAAGAAGATTTCCAAAGATTCTGTGGAGAAAGAGACACCTTATGTGAGTTACTTAAATTTCTTCTTACTGTTGTTGGCAGGTTTCTTCCACTGAAGGTGTATATATTTATTTGGATTTATGTTTAGCGAGAATTGTCACCAGATTTTGCAATAATCCAAGAAAACGTGCAAAGATACCACAAAACACAGAATCACTCTACAATAAGCTCACTTAAATACTCCTAAAATACTTACCTCAGCTAAACAGGTTACCTTTATTTTGAAACTGTAATACACTCCAGACAGAAGCCTGATATCACCAGCTCAGAAAGAGGTCAAAGAGTACTGCTTCACTTGAGAACAGCCCAAGGGAAGAATTTCTGTCCTATAAAAGAAAATGGCGGAATTCTACAGTGTTCTAGACTTGTTCCATATGAAATAACATCATTCAATGTGTTTATTTGAATAATATGTCAGAGGAATATAATGGAAAAAATAAATCAGAAATAGTCAAGGTTGGTCAGAGGTGATTATGAATAACATACTTCCAAAACATAATAATTATTTAAATTCCTTCTCATAAAATCTGCCATTGTAATGTATTTCTTGTATTTTAGTTAAAATGAAGAGTCACAGTTGACTTTGTAGGGTACAAGAAAACATCAGCTATTTTTCAGAGATATGGTCAGCATGCTCTTTGTAGCCAGCAACAATTTGACTATTTTGCCACCAACTCTACTTTCAAAGCCCACAGATTTTTGGGGTGCTCAACAGTCTATCTATTTGGTATTCAGAGACCATTTGAAGCAGATCAGAGTCCCTAGTATAAGCTTTGACATGGCAGAGTTAAAAAACTAAGGGCAATGCTAGAGCTGCTCTGGCTGCAAAATGACCCAAAGAAGTTGGGAGCTTTGTATTTTTTCCTAAAATTAATAATAGAAAACAGAAAAATCCTGCAAATTTTCTCACAGGCTGGAAAATGAAAAAAAAGTTACAAACACTGATGTATTTTTCTTTATCAAGGAAGTCAGTGTTTCTTAAATGCTTCCCAGCTGACATCTTGGTTACTTGCCATCATAGTGAAAAATGTCAAAAAATCCCTGAAGCATTGTGGAATAAACTTTGATCCTTAGCTCTAAGTCTTTCTATTCACACAAAGGATCACGGGATTTTAATGACCCAAATGGGTCACTGCCTTTGATTTATAACTCATCTAGTGGGGCCCTAACCTCAGCCTGTGCTTGTTTACCTTCACTGTTATTTGACTATACAGAGAGTGGTACCAATCATTATTCTTTATTTTAGGAGCTCAAAAAGGAAAGGAAATACAAGACTCTTATTTCAGTCATGTCAAAAATTATCAAAGATCTGAAACTGGGCACTTGTAATGTGTAGTGCCCAGACAAACTGAATAACAGATAAGTACTGGGGAAAAAAATTACTGAAAAAACTGCAGTTCATTTTGAGCACTGGCTGGAGTCTCTCTTGGTACCTTCATGCACTCATCCAATATTAACATTTCCTATATTCTTCAAAAGATAATGTTCATTCTTTTCCTGATGGTCAAATCTCATTCTACAATCAAATCAGCAAAATAATAATTAAATAGAATTAATATAGAAATCTCAAAAAACCAAGAGTGGAAATAAAGGATAAGCCCTCCACAGTTTTATGATAAAAAGTGTGAGAAAGAGCATGCAGGTCATGTGTGTGCTAAGCAAGCAAGTGCACGACACACCCAAAAGGAGAATGGGAAGAGCATGAGAATCCTGATGGAGGATGGGCTGCCTACCCCTTTCCAAGCATTGTGCAGGCATCCTGACATCCCCCTGCAATGACATGGAGCCTAAAATCAGAGCTCTTGGGCTGCACCATGCGACAGAGAGCAAACACCTCTTGGGGAAATGGTCAGTACACATACCTTTGCCTTCTCACTGGCTTTCCAGCATGAGTTCAGCTCAGTGGATTGGAAAAAGTTGTCAGCCTTGTGGTTGAGTTTCTCTTGAAGTGTCTGCCTTTGAGGTAAGCCTGGGCTAACAGGGTTGGCTGTCTTTGCTGTATGCAGGAATTGGGGATGCAACATGAGGCCCTCTACAAGGAATCTATTCTGCTGCATTAAATGCCTCAGTATCTTTTGCCTTTCTCACTCCACTGTTCTGTCTTTCCTAGGCAAACATGATAAGGTACAAACTGGCACACAGTGACAGAGCAACAGAGTTTTCCTGGAGGGTGGAATTTGCCTCTGCAGTGATGGGCATGCCATGCACCTTCAGCTGCCATCTGTATCCTAGCAAAAATGGTTTGCTGTTTTGGGAGCGGGCAGGTGGTCATCAGCTCGGCAGATGTGTGTGCTTCCAACACCCCATAGCACCATCCAAAATAAAAATGACCTTCCAGGCTGGGAGGTCTGATTGTCAGTTTTTCTTAAACTCCAGTATCCAAAGGGTGTAATCAAGTGACTGATAGACTTCTGAAGAGAGGTATACCAACTTCATTTGCAGGCTGTGAGACAGAATGAAGAATAGTAAAATGAGAATGTTAATTCCTTCTTAATTTTTCACCAAAAACCGTATGGATTTAAAGATTGAATACACTGGTAACTTCTTAAATATCAATGCTTTTAATTAACTATATATGTAAAAAAACATTTCTTGTATATGCTCAAAGGCACAACAGAATTGCCATGAACACTCACAGAAATCATAATAGTTTTAATATTTTTTCATTGAAACAGTCTAATTAAAGGGCATACATCAGGAAAGAATATCATAGTTGCTAAACAGTGCTGCTAGAAAACATCTCTTACTCTGTTTTAATTCAAGTATTTAATTTTGCTTTTACACATCCCATTAGTGGAATAAAACTGTGTTTTGAGTTTAGTACATATTTAATTTGAAGTGGTGATCTCTTGCTTCAGTCCATTCTCTTTACCTACCCTTGAATACGCCTCATTATTTATCTCAGTTTCTCAATTAAGTCTTTACAGCAATATGAATCCACCCACTGGTAAATGCAAAATTGAGCATACAAAAAGATCAATTTTGTAAGCACCTAAGTAGCACAAAATATAAAGCTCCTGTTGTAAATTTTCCCAAAATGAGCCATACTTTTCCTATAGTTTTGATAAAAGCATCAAAAGTGTTGTTTTCTGCTATCTCAAACCTGCTGGCTTTCTCAGCCCTGCAGGGAGCAGTGCTGAGTGTGCCAAGTGACTTTGCAGACTAAGGCACCTGCTGTGATGAGTTACTTCTTACAGCATTCTGCAGCATAGCAAAGAAAGCTGGTCCAGTATTATAATTCCATCAAAGTTTAAGGAAGTGTCATTTTCAGGATTTATGTTCCTTTGACATGGCAATAAAAACATGCAAAAAGGTAAGAACATTTATCCAAAGGTTACAATCTGTCACTGTCATATAAGTCAGAAAAAGAACTAAAGCTAATTTAAATTAGAAGTCAATGACAATATTTTGGGTTGAATGACTATGAGGAATCTTGAGAGTAAATCCTTTGGTGTAGAGGTAAAATCACTGTGGATCAAGAGTAAAGATATTTAAATTGTGACAGTGTTTTTAATGTGGTTAGAGTATGTATAGATGAAAAATTGGGACTTTTATGGGTTTTATTGAGTTTTTTGTTTGTTTTCATTAGAGGTTTGTTTGGTTGATTTATTTTTCTTTCCTTCTAAAAATATCATAAGCCATGGGCCAGAGTGGTAAGGGATGAGCAACTTTGATTTGAGACCATTCAAAAAATTCACTTCCTGAATAAAGTTATCCTATACAAGTTTCTGAGTCAAAGATATTTTCCAAACTTAGATAAAAAAAGCCTTGAGGCTACTAATGAATTCCAGCAATAAAAGGATTGAAGGTTACATAGATTTTCAGTATTGAATAGTTAGCATTACTAGAACTCTTAAAAATTTTTAAGAGCTTTTGAGTTTTGAAGACTGAAATACTCATAATAACATGAAGTGCTCTCATAATTTTAAATCACTCTATACTGCATATTCCCACATTCTTATTACTGCTCAGTTTCAGCTGCTCATGTATTATCACCAATGTGTTGGTTTAGAAATGTTGCACTGCCTTTTTTCACCAAGTCTCAAAACCTTGTTCTGACTGTATTATGAAATTAGCTAGGCTTTATAAATGCAGTCCTTAAAAATGCAAAAACAATAGACCAACAAATGAAGCCACTCAAAGACCTTGATAAAAACTTGTTATCTGAAATAAAACCACAAATGACTTGTTTAATGTAAAATTTTCTTTTTTTTTTTAATATGGAAATGGAGCAAATTACAATACACTTAGCTGCAACATTCTTCTTTCCCTTGATAATACAAATGATTTTGTTAGCAATCTATTATCAAGCAGCTAATTGATTCTTATCTCAATTCAAAAAGTATGAGAAATGACAGTGAGAGGTGTACACTAGTATGTTAAGAACTACAGTTTACAGAGAAGCCATACAAGACACTGCTTAAACCTGTCCATTTTCTCTTTGTCTAAACTTGGAATCAGAGTCCTTGAGGTTGGAAGGGACCTTTTGAGGTCAGCTATTCAAATCTCCCTGTTCAAGGAGGGTCAGCTATGGAAGATTGCCCTGGAGTCTCCACAGGTGGGATAAATGGGCTGACAGGCACCTCACAGTTCAACAGGGGAAATGCAAACTCCTGCATCTGGGGAGGAACAACCCCAGGCACCAGTCCACACCAGTGAATGACTTGCCGCAAAATGCCTTGGCAGAAAAGGACCTGTGGGCCTGGTGGACACCAAGTTGAGCATGAGCCAGCAAGGCACCCTTCCTGCAAAGGTGGATGATGGCATCCTACAATGCATCAAGCGAAATATGGTCAGCAGATCAAGAGAGGTCATCCTTCCCCTCTGCTCTGGGTAAGTCATCTGGAACTGGGTGGGCACTCTGAGCTCCTTGGTGCACCAGAGATATTGACATACAGGAAAGAGTCCTGAGAAGGGGCACAAAGACAACTGGACTCCAGAGTATCTCTCCTATGAGGAGAGGCTGAGAGCTCTGGGATGGTTTAGCCTTGTGAAGAAAAGATTCAGAGGGAGCTTATCAATTTGTATAAATATCTGAATGAAAGGTGCAAAGAGGATGGAGCTAGGCTCTTTCCAGTGGTGCCCAGTGACAGGACAAGAGGCAATGGGCACAAACTGGTATACAGTGGGTGTCATCAGGAAACTGTGACTGGGAGGGTAAGTGAGCACTCTTTGCCCAGAGAGGTTGGGGAGTCTCCACAACTGGAGAGATTCAAGAGCTGTCTGCATGGTCCTGCACAACCAGATGATCTTGCTTTGAACAGAATTGTGCAAGGTGGACTCCAGAGGTTCCTTCCAACCTCAACCATTCTATGCATTTTTAAGCATTAGGTCCCACAGAACACCTTCCTTGTTGTATCCTTGATTTACTTTTCTCAGGAAGCTTTCAGTGCTCTCCAAAAATCTTCTAGACTGCATGTGCCCTGCTGTACTGTCCTTACAGCTGTGGGTAAAATTCCCCATGAGAGACAGAGTCTGTGAACACAAAGATTCTTCCAGATGTTTGAAGAAAGACCCATCTATACCTTCTTGATCAGGATCCCATAGCACACATCCACTGCAACAGCAACCACATGCTAATGCAGTGTCCTCATATTATCTTTGTTGCATTTAACACCAGTGAATTAACCACTTTAAATTTGAAAGCAGATTTTTGTCTCTGAATTTAGAGGAATAAAAAAATGTAACCATAGTTACATAGTTAATTGGATAAAGGAATAAATTGTAAATAATAAAGTTAAGAAACACCCAAAAATAAGTGAGGTTTTTTCTGTTTTCTGATTCAGATGAAACTCTGAATGCCTACCACTAAAACTTTTAATCTAATCCCAAAAAATTAGGCTCTAAAGCATTTGCTTTTGCTACAGTGAAAGAAAGGTAGGTCCATTCTGACAAACCTCCTGTTGGGGAGGCTTTTCTTCTAGTGTGCCTGCTCTGTTAGTGCAGTCTCCCAGTGTACTTAATTCCTGGGCCTTTGATGAAGTCACATGGCCTCACTTAAGGTGTCATTTGAGGAATGAGGTCCCACTGGTGGGATATGCTCATGTGACCTTGAAATATAGCTGGAAAACTGACTGGATGAACCTCATATAATTGAAGATATGTTTGTTTGCAACTAGGTATTTTTTTGCTGGGGAATTATCATCTTGTGTTTTCTTGGTGCAATTAAAAATAAGAGACAGTGTAATTCCACATCATAACCAAGGAATTAGCTGAAATAGGAAAAAAAGTAATGTGCCATCAGTGAGATTCAGTGTGCTTATGATTGTGTGGCATACTGCACTCTGTATGCAAGATCTGAGTGATTTAAACATTATGTGCTTCCCTTGGGCACTTAGATAAAGCAAATATCCATTCACTTGAGTTCAGATTGTAGGTTTTCATGGAGCTTTCTCCAGAGCAGGTATTGCTTAGCTTCAGTGGGCACCTGCACTCATACCCCCCTAAACTTCTACCATACAGCTTCCATGCATACTGAAAAGTTGAGAAATCAAAGAAAATGCATAATTTCTGCTAGCTCTGAAAGGGTTGACAGTTTTGGAATGTGTCAGGTGGAACTTAGTTAATATTTAGATGCAGAATTTAGACAGAAAGAGAAACTAGGGACTAGGAGAAATTGAGACAAATTTGATTCCCTCCTCATATGCACTGTCAGGAAATACTTAGTGGTTTATTTTTAATAGGAATGGAAATTAAAAGCTTATTTATGTATAAGTATTATTTATTAAACATCTTCATTTACAGAATCTGCCTATATCTTTATGCCCATGGTAATGTAGACATTTTTCACATGTTAACAGCTCTTCAATAAAACACAATTTGATGAACTTTTACAGTGTTGTAAAGTGGAACAGAGAATGTTTTAGTGGGCTGTAGGTTCACAACCATTACCAATGCATGTTCTTCCATCTTCTTCCAGCTTGTAGGGATCAGAGTGGAGACATCTGTAGCTGCCCTTCGTGTTAATGCATACAGCAGAAGGAGGGCATGGTGGATTAATTTCATTTTCGCATTCATCGATGTCTGCAAAATGAGTACACAATGATCAATAATAATTACAAATTACAAAGGGATTACTAATTTCTCACAAAATCTTTTTACAAGGATTCATAAATGAAAGTCATTGTACATTTTCAATGAGACTGATGATAAAAATTTGTATTTGTTACTGTTTAAAGGACAAAGTAGGGGGTTGTTGTTTTGTTTTGAATTTTTTTTTGTTTTAAAGCTGGAAATGATGAAAAACCAAATGTTGCTTTCATAATCCACCAAAAGCTACAAATGGCAATTGGCTGAAATTTTAAAAATGCAAACCCTAAACTTGAGAGCTCTTCCACGTATTTGTGTCCTAAGATTTGACTTTCTCTGTAAATGTTTTCATCCTGTGCTCTACAGAGATACTGAAAATAATAATGCAGACACTGTTCTGTAGACTTTCAGGCATGATTTGGAGGAGCAATTGCTAACAAAAATTTTCAGATAATCTTTGGTTAAAAAATTTATAACCATAATTTGTGATATCACTGCAAGGATCACTGTTTCTAGATGCCATATAAATTCTGCAAAATGACAATATCCTGACAGAATGTTGAGCAGATGAACAATTACCCATTGAAAAACGTACATACATATACTGTTCTTGAGGCCTTTCAGTTTCTGTTTAAGTGATGAAATGGGAAACAGCAGTGCAGGAGAGAAAACACTGAGTGACAGAAAGAAAGGAGTCTTCTCATATTCCATCCTTCTTCTTCATGTGTAATATTTACTTGCATGACGGAATTCAGTTGACTAAAAGTGGATGTTCAGTGTTATTTTAGGTAGTTTCCCATTAGTTCTGTATATTTGACAGCTTGTTTAATGTCTCTGACCAACGGCCCTGTGAAGCACTGCAAACCCACATATGCACAATGAGTCTTCAACGTCTTCTCTTTATTGTTTTATTCCTTTCCTTCTCTACCACAGTGTTTGAATCTGCTACTTCAATCAGTATTAGAAACTGACCTGTATTTGCTGACTTAGTTCAGCATTGTCACTGAGACCACTTTGGGCACAGCTACAAAAAAGTAGCTGCGCCCAAAAATAGTTATCAACTAAGACAATCAAAAAGCTAACATGCAAGAAAAATCTAAAACTTCAGAACCCTTAAGAAACAATAACTTTCATAACACTTCATTGAAGCAGGAAAAGAATCTGTTGTTCAGGATGAAGATTTCTGAGTATTGCTCCCTTCAAAACTACATTTTGAGTTAGTGTTCATTGCCTTAATGATCATCTGGTAAAGAAAGCCTGCACCTCTGCCTGCACTGTAATTCAAATTCAAAGTGCTGCTTCAGCTGCTGTAGATCCATAGTCATGCTATCTGCTAGCTAGCTAACTCTTCTTCATCACTAAATAGTGCATGTCAGATCTGATCAGCCTACCCTGCTGCTCAGAGAGCAGTAGTTTACTAAGTAGAGTTATCTATCAGGAGTATGACATCATTTAATATAAAGGAAGGTAGCATATCCAGCACTAAATGACTTCCTGAATCAATAGAAATTATATCAGTCAAAGCCCAAGTTTAGTAAGCGGGAATTAACAGCTCTCAGAATCCTATGCTTTTGCCAGAAAGCCACTCTGTCTTTTCTAGAGCAGCATATAATTTTGAAACCATCTGCAGAGATGCTAAGCTCTATCCTCCTCATTATATTGCTTGATTTATCCCTAATTTGCTGAATATTTAAAAGAATGTGAACATATTGCACAGACATGCATGGAACAAAGTGCTTTCTACTGTAAAACTCAAGTAGCATCTGCATAAGTGGGTTTTGATGGTTTTCCTTTAATAAAGGCATTGCTTTTTTAATACATGCAGCAGCTTGTTTTCCTATAGCAGATATACAGTCTTTTGTTTACATTACTGAACATACTAAAAGAAACTAGGACAAGGAATGATTCATTCATTTAACTTATTTATTCCATTCACTGCCAGAACACTAATCTATTGAAAAGGTTTTATTATAATTCATTTAACAGCTTTATTTCTTTATATGGTATTTATGTGGGAGGAATTCAGTGGATAAATTGGATGTGAATAAAGGAAAGAGCTGCAAATTTCATTTGACTTTTTCCATACCAGGTACACAATTAGAATGAAGAGCTTTCTATTCTGCTATCACAGAAATAGCGATAAGCAGACTTTATTTTGGATGAGCTGCAGCACTTGGCACTCAAATTAATTTACCACTGTCCATAATATATTCTGAAATTCAGCCTTTTTGGGTTTAGTTTTCTCTCATGTTCTTATAAAGCAGAAAGATGTGAATATATACACACACACACACATATGCATATATACATATGTATGTACACACACCCCCATTATAAATACACACACTTGAAATGTGAACGGAGAGAAATCAGTCTTCATAGCATGAAGAGTGAAAGTCTTGTAACATTTGACACACTCTCTTTCTGACCTATTCTACTAAACAGTAAAAGGCAAAAAGAAAACAGAAGATGAAAGAATTATTAAAATAACAGAAAAAGGTTCCTGTGAAAATGCGCCAGAAATATATCCTTTTACTGATTTTTCACCTGCCTACTTCTGTACCTGCAGAAGTAATTAACTTCTGGCAAAGTTAATTCAGCTATTTAGGAGAGAGAGGTTGGACCTAAAGTGATTATGAGTTTCCTTGATTTGACTTATTCACTTCACAGAATGTTTTTTTTCACTTTTATTAAAATTATTAGGATGACACATGACCTAGTGGTGCAGAGTTCAACTTTTATCTAGACCATCCATTGAAACAGTGCCAGGAAAATGAGAATTCTCTGTCATGCTGTTATGTTGAATGTAGGAGGAAGCAATGTATAATTCTGATTTTCTGCCTTTTCCCCCCCTTTCTCCTCCCCCTTGCCCCCC